>WBMZ01000821.1:0-59861 GCA_013400975.1 Atrichornis clamosus
GGAGCCTTCACGGCCGCCCGGCCCGGGCAGAGCCGCCCGCAGCGCACCATGAGCGGCCGCGTCGGGGACCTGAGCCCGCTGCAGGCGGAGGTGCTGACCCAGGTGAGCTGGGACGGGGGTCCGGGGGGCTTCGCGGCCGAGGGAACCGGGGGGCTGCGGGGGGACCGGGGCCAGGCTGAGCCGCCCCGATGCGCTCCCGCATCCGCCGCCGGGGCCGGCATCACCCCCACACCAAACTCCAAACCCACCGGCAGCACCTCGGCTTCCGGCCTCGGGAGGCTCCACACGGCCCCACTCCTCCCCAAACCCACCGGCATCACCCCTGCTCCCGGCCCCGGCGGGTCCCACCACCTCCAGGCCCCCCATCCTGGACTCCAAATCCCCCGGCATCACCTCATTCCCGTCTCCGGAGGGCTCCGCACCCCAAACCTACCGGCTTCACCTCCATTCCCGGCCCCGAGGGGGTCCCATTGCCTTCAGACACCACCCTGCCCCCCAAACCCGACCCCGGGGGGCTCCGTCTGCCTCCGCACCCCATCCTGGACCCCAAACTCACGGGCTGAGCCCCACTGTGGTGCTGCCCACCAGGGCAGGACCATCCTGGGTGGGTCCTGGGGATCCCACTGGCTCGACCATCCCACTGGTGGGCCCCTATCCCTCTCCCATCCTTCCCACAGCACTGGGGAACCTCCAGCCTCCCTGTGGGGTCCCTGGGATCGGGGTGTTCTGCCACCTCCGTCCCACCCTGGACCCCAAGCCCACGAGCTGAGCCCCCCGTGGTGCTGCCCACTGGGGAAGGACCATCCCAGTTGTCCCACCAGACTGGGCACTGGCGAGTCTCATATCCCTCTCCCACCCTCCCCATGGGGCTGGAAAACCTCCCGGTGCACCATGGGGCTTGCAGGCCTGGGGACAGCCAGAACAGCTGACTGTCACCCACCACGGCCGCCTCTGCCAGCCCCTCGTGGGGTGCCAGCTGTTATCGGGGTTCGCTGCACCCCAACCACGAGGGCACCCCCGTGCCTTTATCTTATCGCTGCCTTTCGGACCCAGCCAAACTCCACGGGCGGGCAATGACCCCGCTGGGTGCCAGGACGGGGGCAGGGGCAGGCGTGGGGCACAGAGCCCAAACCGTGCCCGGTGCCAGCTATGCCCCGGGCGGGCGAGGGAGGCGAGCGGCCGAACCCGTTTGTCCACCAGCACCGGGTTTGTCCCAGGGTGAAGGAGCTAATCCTGGGTTTAATTACCCCTAAATTCAGCGGGAGATAAGCTAATCAGGCTCATTAAGGGGAGGGCCTCGGCTGGTACGGAGATTTGGGCCGTAGCCTGGTTGGGGTGAGCGTAGCCACATGGAGAGGGGACCCTGGATCCCCCAGACCCCCAGTCCTGCACCCCAACACCCTCCTGCCTGGGCCGGGGGGCTGTGACTCACTGCGGGGGTCACTGAAACAGCAGGGGACACAGTGGCTGGCTCCATCCCAAAAGAATGCCCCTGATGGGGACTGGTCTGCTTGGTCCCTCCTGGAGGGGATCCCAAATCCCCCAGTCCTGCACCCCAACACCCTCCTGCCTGTACCGAGAGGCTGTGACCCACTGTGGGGGTCACTGAGACAGGGGGACACATGGTGATCTACTGGTGACTGGCTTCATCCCAAGGATGCCACTGGAGGAGACTGGTCTGCCTGGTCCCTGCAGGACCTCCTCTGAGGGGGCCCCAGCTTCCCCAAACCCCCCAGTCCTGCACCCTGACACCCTTCTGCCTGTGCCAGGGGCCTGTGACCCACTGGGGTGTCACTGGAGCAGGGGGACACGCAGTGACTGGTTCCATCCATCCCAAAGGATGCCACTGGAGGGGACTGGTCCACCCAGTCCCTGTGGGACCCCCCCAAGAGAAGCGGGGTGGTGACATCCCACAGACACACTTTGTAAGGGCTTGGGGACACCTAGAGCATGGTGGGCCAGCCTGGGGACAGTCCCCTGCCAGGAGGTGACGGCTGATCCTGGCTGCACACGGCAGCAGGGATGAGGTGCAGGGTGACCCTTCTTCCCTGGGAATGTACCAATCCCAATCCTGGCTGGGGTGTTTTTGTGGGGACAAGGAGGGGACAAACCTCCAGCCTTGAGGTTTTTGGGGAGGGATCAGGGATTCCTTCACCAACTGTCCCTCTTGTCCCTGCAGTTCCGGGCAAAGCTGCAGGACGTGCTGCCCTCCCTGCCCGCCCAGGACGATTATTTCCTCCTGAAATGGCTCCGAGGTAACCTCAAAGTGGGGGACAGCCCTGGAGGGGTGGCAGAGCCCCGGGGGGCTGGCGGGGGGCTGAGCTCTCTGCTCTCTTGCAGCGCGCTGCTTCGACCTGCCCAAGGCGGAGGCGATGCTCCGCAAGGTGAGAGGGGCACTGGGCTTTTGGGGGGACCCCGCTGTGCTGCCAACAGGCAGTCTCTGGCATGGGCCATACCTGGTGTGGGACAGCGTGCCCTGGGCCACCAGCCCAGCCCCTCACTCTCAACAAGGGTAATCTGCCCATGGGAATGGGGTGTCCCCAAATCTCACCCCGGCTCGCTCTGCCCCCCACCGCAGCACGTCGAGGTCCGCAAGTACATGGACGCCGACAACATCATCGCCTGGGAGCCACCTGAGGTGGGTGTCCCCGGCCCCCCGGGGGCTGGCCTTGCAGGGGACTGTCCCCCTGAGCCCCCCAGGGTGTGTGTGGTGCCCTGAGCCCCCTGTGCTCCTGCAGGTGATCCGGAAGTACATGTCTGGGGGGATGTGCGGCTACGACCGGGAGGGCAGCCCGGTGTGGTACGAGATCATCGGGCCGCTGGATGCCAAGGGGCTGCTGTTCTCCGCCTCCAAGCAGGACCTGCTCAAGAACAAGTTCCGGGACTGTGAGGTGCTCCGGAATGAGTGTGAGCAGCAGACCCAAAAGGTGGGAACCTGCCCATACCCTGCTGGCCCCAACAGTCCTGTGGGACGAGGTCCCTGCCAGCCACATGTGTCCACATCCGGTCTGTCCCTACCAGCCATCATCCTCCACCACCCCTTAAATCCACATCGGGCCATCTCCACCGCCCAGTGTCCCCCCTCAGCTCTATAGGTCCCTGTCCTGTCCATCCCCCTCAATCTATGGCCCTGCCGGCCCCACAAATCCACATCTGGTCCCCATACTAGTCCCTACAACACAATGTCCTGCCTGGCCCTAAGTCCTGTCCATCCCCATAACCCAATGTCCTCCCCAGCCCCATATATCCATCTCTGGTCCATCCCTACCAATGTCCTCGACTGCCCTATATATCCTATAGGTCCATGTCCTGTCCATGCCGCTCAGTCCGTGTCCCTGCCAGCCCATGTCTTGTCCATCTCCACCACCCAATGTCCTCCTCAGCCCCACAAATCCATGTCCTGTCCACCCCTACTACCCAATGTCCTCCTCAGCCCCATACGTCCATCTCTGGTCCATCCTTGCCAGCCAATGTCCTCGCTCACCAGCCCTATAGGTCCGTGTCCAGTCCATCCCCCTCAGCCCCACATGTCCATGTGCTGTCCACCCCACCATGGACCATGTCCCTGCCAACCCCAAACATCCACCTCTGGTCCATCTTCCCCACCCCACAAGTCCGCATCCTGTCCATCCCCACCAGCCCATGTCCCTGTCCCAGTTCCCGTGATGCTCCTTTTCCCCACACAAACACTTGGGAGGAGGCTCTGGCTGGGGGGCCCAGCCCGTCAGGGACCACCCCATCCCTGCACCTCCTGCCTAATCCCCCCATCCTCCCATCCCAGCTGGGCAAGAAGATTGAGATGGTGATGATGGTGTACGACTGCGAGGGCCTGGGCCTGAAGCACCTCTGGAAGCCAGCTGTGGACACATATGGGGAGGTGAGGGCTCCTGCCCACCCCCCTTCCCAGTGGACCACAGGGATCCAGGCTGATCCCTGGGATGATGCAGGAGCAGGTCCCTGTGGTGCCCTGCACCCCCTGGTGTTCTGGGGTGGGCTCCTGGTGGGTGCATGGGATGGGTGACCTGAGCTCCCCCATCCTGCAGCTCCTGTCCATGTTCGAGGAGAATTACCCCGAGTCCCTCAAGCGCCTCTTTATTGTGAAGGGTGAGTTCGGCCCCGGGGTCCTGCTCCCCTTATCTGGGTGCTGACACCCCCCTAACGCTCCCCACCACCCCCAGCCCCCAAGATCTTCCCCGTGGCCTACAACCTGGTCAAGCACTTCCTGAGCGAGGACACGCGCAAGAAGGTCGTGGTGCTGGGATGTGAGTGCTGACCCTCCCTGGGGCGTCTGAAATGGGGGTGACACATCCCCCCTCTGCTGTCACCCCACCCAGGGGGGTACTCCAACTCACAGCCCCCCCAACCTGTCCTCCCCACAGCCAACTGGAAGGAGGTCCTGCAGAAGTACATTGACCCCGCGCAGATCCCAGTGGAGTACGGGGGGACACTGACAGACCCCGACGGGGACCCCAAGTGCTCCAGCAAGGTAGGAGAAGCTCCCGCCAGGTTCTTTTGGAGTGCTCGGTGGTTCCCCCGTGCCCACATCCTCTATCCCCTCCAGATCAACTATGGGGGGGACGTCCCCCAGCAGTACTACGTGCGGGACCAGCTGGCACAGCAGTACGAGCACTCGGTCGTGGTCAACCGGGGCTCGTCCCACCAGGTCGAGTACGAGATCCTCTTCCCCGGCTGCGTCCTCAGGTGAGCGGCGGGCTCGGTGCCGCGGGGAGGGGGTGACACCCGCGGCGTCCCCGCCCCACCGCAGGACCGCCCCTCTGCCCTGCAGGTGGCAGTTCCGCTCGGAGGGTGCTGACATCGGGTTCGGGGTGTACCTGAAGACCAAGATCGGGGAGCGGCAGCGAGCGGGCGATATGACCGAGGTGTTCCCCAACCAGCGCTACAACGCACACATGGTGCCCGAGGACGGCACCCTCACCTGCTCCACGCCCGGCATCTGTGAGTGCTGAGCCCTCCCCAGGGTGCTGGAGGGACCCCCAGGGTGCCCCCCGTGTTCCTGACACCCCCGTGTCCCTGACACCCCCGTCTCTCCCACAGACGTCCTGCGCTTCGACAACACCTACAGCTTCCTCCACTCCAAGAAGGTGAGCTACAGTGTGGAGGTGCTGCTGCCCGACGCGGCCTCCGCCCAGCAGATCCAGGGCTTGAGGGAGTCCCCCAACCACAGCCCCTGAGCCCCCCCGGGCTGCACCGCGCCCCCAGGATGGCCGGGAGTCCCCCCGGAGGAGCTGAGCCCCAGAGCTGATGGACTGACGCAGGGGCCGAGCGGGGCTGGACGGGGCTGAGTGCCCGCAGCCCCCCACCAAACTCTGTGCCTTACATGGGTCCTGCACCCACTGCTGCTGCTGCTGTCTGGGGTGGGGAGTAAAGGGATGGACTGAGCGGGGTCTGCTCCGGTTTGTGGCTCCCCGAACCCAGAACTGCCCCCCCAGCCCCTGACCTGCCTCCCAGCCTCGTAATTGCCCCTTCAGTCCCAGAACTGTCCTCCAGCCCCATAACTGTCCGCCAATCCCATAAGTGCCCCCCTAACCCCAGAACTGGCCCTGCTGCCCCACCTCAACCCCATAAGTGCCCCCCAGCCCCATTAAGTGCTGCTCCCAGCTCTGTAATTCTCCGCAGTCCTGTAAGTGCTCCCTCAATCCCAGAACCGTGCCCCAGCCCCATAACTGCTCCCTCAGCCCCACAATTGTCCCTCAGTCCCATAATGAATTGCTCACCCGATCCCATAAGTGCCTCCTCAGCCTCAAAACTGCCCCTCCAGCCCCGTAACTGTTCTCCCAGTCCCATAATTTCTTCCCCAATCCCATAATTGCTACCTCAGCCTCGTAATTTCCTCTCAGCCCCGTAACTGTCCCTCCAGTCCCATAATTGCCCCCTCAGCCCGATAATTTCTTCCCGAGTCCCATTATTGCTCCCTCAGCCCCGTAACTGTCCCTCCAGTCCCATAATTGCCCCCTCAGCCCGATAATTTCTTCCCGAGTCCCATTATTGCTCCCTCAGTCCCGTAACTGCCCCCCAGACCCGCCCGTGTCGCCCCCCACGTGACCACGGTGACACAAGGCCGCGACGTCACGTGCGCAGACGGGCCCCGCCCCTCGCCGTCCCGTGGCCCGGGTGGGCGCGGTTTGGTGACGTCACACAGGGGGTGGGGTTACAAAATAAGCCTGGGGCGGGGCTTGGGGACGTAGAGGCGGGGAATGCGGCGGGAGCGGCAGCGCGCGCCATGGGGCAGGAGGAGCCCGACCTGTACCGGGACACGTGGGTCCGATACCTGGGTGAGCACCGGGAACTGGGCACCGGAACCGGGAACTGGGCGCTGGCACCGGGAGCTGACACTGAGCACTGACCCCGGGAACCAGGCACTGACCCCGGGAACGGGACACTGACATTGAGCGCTGACACCGGGAACCGGGCGTTGACATTGGGCACTGGCACCGGGAACTACGGGAACGCCGGCAACCGGGCCCTGACACCGGAAATCGGGTACTGGTGTCGGGTACCAGCACCGGGCACTGACACTGCGTACAGGCACCGGGCACTGGGCATTGACATTGGGCACTGACATCAAATACCGGCACCGGGAACTGGACACTGACATTGGGCATGGACACGGGAAACCAGGCACTGACATCGGGTAGCGGCAGCGCAAACGGGGGCAGTGACACGGGGCAGCATCACAGGGTGCTGGCACTGGGAACTGGGCATTGATGTTGGGCACTGGGCACAGCACCGGACACCAGTACCAGGTACTGACACCCAGCACTGCATTAGGAATTTGACACTGGGCACTGCCTTGGGTACCGGCACTGGGAACTGACACCCCACTCTGGTACCACACAGTGTACTGGGCATGGAGATCCAGCACCAGGTACTGGACACTGCACCTGGCACTGACACCCAGCACCAATACAGGATTCTGGTACTGGATATCAGCACCACCCAGCAGGCACTGGCACCAGTAGCCAGTAGCCATCGCTGTCACCAGTACTGTGCACCAGCCCCTGTACTGGATACTGGCACCATCCACCCACACCATGCACGGACACTGGGTACCAGGACCAGTTACAGGCACTAGTCATAGACACCAGTACCAGAACTGGGCAGTGCCACTAGCACTGGGCACCAGTCACAGACAGCACCACTGGGGCATTGGGCACCCCCAGCCTGGTTGTCCTGGGGGCAGTAGGGTCACAGGAGACCTGGATACTCCAAACACCCCCTGTGCAGGATCCATTCAGTGACACTGGGACACAGGGGGGTGTCATGGGGACACAGCCAGTCCCTGACCCTGCCATCCCCCCAGGTTACGCCAACGAGGTGGGTGAGTCGTTCCGCCCACTGGTGCCAGTACCAGTGGTGTGGGCCAGCTACGGCGTGGCCACCGCCTACGTGACTGCTGACGCCATTGACAAGGGTCAGAAAGCTGCCACCGTGAGTGTCACCCCCTCCCCAACCCCCCAGCGGCTCCCTCCTCACCCTTCCACTGACCCGTGTATCCCCCCAGGCCCACGCACAGGACCCCACACAGGTGGGGGTGGCCGTGGTGGACACCTTCGTGTGGCAGAGCCTGGCCTCGGTGGCCATCCCCGGCTTCACCATCAACCGGCTCTGCGCCGCCTCGCTGGCCCTGCTGGGGACCCTCACCCGCTGGCCCCTGCCCGTGCGCCGCTGGGCCACCACCGCCCTGGGGCTGGCTGCCATCCCCCTCATCATCACCCCCATCGACAGGTAACAGGGACACCGGGACAGGCCTGGGGCTGGGGGACAGGCAGGGGCCACCACCCCATCCCCGAGGGCTGGAGCACGTCACCTCCCTGGGGAACTGGTCCCACTATGGGCTTAGGGCTGGGAGCACAGGGTGATGAGGGGGTGTCTCCACTCCAAAGGGGCTTTGCTGGGGTCCAGCCAGGACATGTCCCTGCCAGGAAGGGGATTATCCTGAGCTGAGCCGGGATTAGCACAGTGAGGCTGTGCTAAGTCTGGTTTTGGTGGCACTGACTAGCTCAGGGACGTTAAGGACAGCCCCACCCATCCCACATCACATCCACTGCTCCAGAGACACCCCAGCACCCTGCTGACCCCCTCTCCTGCCACAGGACTGTGGATTTCCTGATGGATTCCAGCCTCCGCAAGCTTTACAGGACACCAGGAGAGCCCCCGACATCCCACTGAACACCACCCCGCGCACTCTGGGGAAACTGAGGCATGCTGCTGTGACCCACCTACTGTGACCTCTCGCTCTGGTGACAACCCCTGAGCGGCCACCCTGCCCCTCACTGGTCCTAATAAACCATTTCAAACATGATCCCTGATGGGTGATGCTGAGGCCACCATGGCCAGGCCAGAGCCATGTCCCCTCCTGGGGGGGACGTGGGTCTGGATGGGTCCCAACCCCTCAGGGGTCTCCACCCTGGGATAGGGGGTCTCTACCTGCCCAGAGCAGCCCTGATGGCCCCACCATGGAACCTCTCCATCTCTACAGCCTCATGGGACATCCTGGGGACTGTCCCCAAGGAGCTGCCACTTTGTTCACAGTCTTCAGGGACCCAAAACCCCACCCAACCAGGAGCCACCAGTTCCAGCACCACAGCCTGGGACCATGCCACCACACCTGGAAGCCACATCTCCAGGTAGCTGGAGGAACCTGGAGAAGATGTGGCTTGCCTGTGTAGTGGCACATCCCCATCCCATGGTGGCATCCACATGCTACCACCAGGAGAAGCTTTAGAGCAAACAAACCCACATTTATTGGGGAGAAAGGGGCTCTAGTCCCACCTCACCCCGTTTCTCAGTCTCCCTGAGAACCAGGGCCCCCACCACACTTTGCAGCTCAGCCTGGAAGGGACACCTTGGCCTCGGTGGCCGCTGTCCCTGCCGGGGTCTGCGCAGGCACCAGGTGGTCAGGGCCAGCCCCAGCAGCCCCCCGAGCACGGCGACCACCACCATGGCACTGCCCACCAGGGCCAGCCCGACCAGCAGGAACCTCCTCACAGTCCGGCATGGGGCTGTGGACAGCAAATACACACCCAGGGGTCAGAGGGGGGGTTCAGCACAAGAGGAGGGGAGTTTGGGGACATGGGAGAGGGTTGGGGTGTCCCTCACCTTCGTACCATGGCACCTTCTCCTTCTGCACCAGCACTGGTCCAACTATCTCCCAGTGGGGTGTCCCCTCTCCTGGGAATGCTGTGGGAGGACACAGCCAATGGAGCCCATCCCAGGCCGAGGAGACCTCCCAAGACCCCAAAACGATGTGAGTTCACCATGTCCCACCCCCGGTACCTGGCACGTCTCCACGGAGAGTGTCACCAGGGGGACAGCCGGTGTCACAGCAGTGGCACAGGACACTCTGGGAAGGGTCTTCTGCATTGTGCCAGCTGGGAGAGGAAAAGATGGAGCTCAGGGGCTGGGTCAAGGGGTCCCTAGACTCCACTACAAGACCCACATGGTCCCACCCCAGAGATGTCCCCCAGAGGACTCCAAGCACCTCCCCAACTCATCTGCACCGTGAGGGAGCTGGGACCTGTGGTGATGCCACCAGCTGCCATCGAATAAGAGGTGACATCCAGCCCACAGTGGGGGACTTGGTCCTCCCAGATGGGTCCCCACCCCAGAAGGGGGTTCTGCCCCCAGTGCACCCATGGGTGCTTGTGTCCCAGGGCACCCAGCGTACCTGGCCGTGGCGTGGCTGTAGAAGCAGGACCTGGTGGCACGTCCTTGTCCCCACGCCGTCAGCAGGCAGTGCACATAGACCTGCTGGGACACCACGTCCTTCCTCAGGGACCCTGCTCTCCTCCCACCCGACCTCATGGGGCTGAGGCCACCCCAGCAGGGAGCAGGAGTGACGTCCAAGTCATCACCCTCCATGGGATCTCCACTCCATCACCAAGGGCATCATCCCAACCTCACCTCCTCCTCCTCAGGCTCACCCTCCAGCGTGGGGGCCGGGACGGAGAGCCAAAGGACAGACCCCCCTCTCTGGTGCTGCACAGAGACGTTCCCCAGCTTCTCCCCGTGCAGGCATCTGCAACAGGAGAGTGACACAGACACATTCCTGGGCTGTCTCCAGGCCCCGGACGTGCCTCCCCATCAGGAGGTCCTGCAGGACCTCAGGGTGCCTGGAGAAGGAGCCCCCACTCCCCACCCCACCAGCACTGACCCACGACTGTTCACCACCATGAAGACCCTCCTGGAGTGTCCTGGCTGCTCCGTTGTAGTACTGTAGCACTGGTCCACGTGGATCTTCATGGAGATGCCAGGGCTGAAGTGGACACTGGCTTCCAGATGGATAGTGGAGCCAGGACTGAGCACCAGCAGCTGCTCCGTGGCACTGGGGTCCCCTGAGGAGAAGTGTGGATTCAGTGTGACACCCCCAAGCCTGTCCCACCAGGGACACCAGACATGTCCCAGATCACTACCCACTGATGTCTTGGCTGTCATTCCCTGCAACTCCTCCATTTCAGAGCCCACCACCCCATCAGGCGCAGAGCTGACCCTCAAATCCCACTGTGGTATCAGGCACAGGATTGGGAACATCTCAAAGACCTTCACCCTCCACAAGGCCAGGGGGGAGTTCCTGTGGGGACAGCCACCTTCTCCTGGTGGTCCTAGTGCTGGGGCCAGCCCTGAGAAGGCACTGGGTGCTGCTGGTTGAGCCCAAGGGTCCTGGCTGGATCCATCCCATGGTCTCACCCCCAGAGTTGTCCCCTGGCCCCCCAGAGCACTCACCATCCCGTAGCCTCAAGGTGAAGTTCATGATGGGCCCCTCAGGGTGGGTGTGAGCAGGAACCCCCCCTGTCCCCATGTCTGAGGGCACCACTGGAGCTGTCACCGTCTGACCAGGGGGCTCTGAGGCAGCTGGAGCCATGGTGGGCCCTGCAAGGGGAAGGCTGAGCCAGGAGCAGCTTGTCCCAGGGACATCCAGGTCCTCAGGTGTCCCCAGGACTCAATGGGGGCAGGTGGCAGCAGCACAAAGGCAGGGAGAGCACCCAGGAGCACAGCGGGGGCTGCTCTGTCCCCAGTCTCCCTCAGCAGGAATTCACCTGCATTCCAGGGATGCACCAGGAGCATTCCCAGCACCGTGACCCTGAGCAGGGCTGGGCACACACCAGGAGCTGCTCATAGGGTGGGAAACCACTGCCAGCAGCCACAGACCCCACCAGTGCCTCTGATCCCACCCTCCCAAACCAGGCCCCCCCAGACCTGCTGGGACCTGGGGGAGCCCCTGGCAGCCCCCTTTCCCCAGCTCCCAGAGCTTGGGATTGTTTTAGGAAGGCTCCTCTCCACCAGGACAACCTGCACCAGCAGGTCCAAGTGACCATCAGGAACCAAGACCACCAGGAACTGGGCAAAGCAAGGGGCACCCACCACCCACAGTAAAGCCAGTTTGGGGACTGAAGGGGGACCCCAGCCCCACTCACCTGCCACCCTCAGCACAGCCCCACACACCAGCACCAAGCAGCACAGCTCCATTCCCAGTGAACAGCATTCCCATCCCCTCAGCTGAGGGTCTTTAAGGACTTGGGGGCTGGGTGTCAATGGGCCCCAGCTGGCACTGATGGGGTTGGGGGCATCACCTGATCTCTGCAGTCATCAGCAGCCCCACACCTGGGACTGGTCCCACCCCTCACACCATCCCCATCCCACCACAAGGCTCTGTGTCCATCACCCAGTCCCTGTTCTGTCCCACAACCCCAGTCCCACCCCTTAGACTGGTCCTGCAGATGGTCCTGAGCATGATCCCATACTCACCAGTTAGTCCTGGTCCCATACTCACCAATTAGTCCTGGTCCCATGTGTGGTGCTGGTCCCACCATGTGGTTGTTGGGATCCTGGTCCTCAGCAAGGTCCAGATCCCACCACATGGTCCCATCCCCACCAGTTATTCCTGGTCCTGGGCATGGTGCTGGTCCCACTATGTCCTTTTAGTCCTGCACATGGTCCTGATCCAACCTTTTTGCTCTGGTCCCATCACTCAGCCTTGGTCCCTTGGATGTTCCTGGTCCCACCTCGTGGTCCTACACATGGTCCTAGGACCACCAGCTTTGCTCCCACCATTGTCATGATCCCATAGATGATCCCAGTCCCACCACAGACTCTTAGTGCCCCATCCTTGTCCCATCATAGTCCTGCTTCCATGTCTCCAGGACAGGAAGCCCATCAGGGAGCAGCAGTTTGGTCACAGCCGGGACAGAGACCTGATGACGTGTTTCTGTCCCTGGGTCCTGCCTGTCCCAGGTGTCCCCAGCACCCCATCACAGCCCCATCAGCCCACCACACCTCCTCTGAGTGGGCTGACCTCATGGCCTGGGCGCAGAGGGACAGGGAGTGTGTCCCCATAGGGGCATCACCCCAGGTGGGCTGTGCAGCCAACTTCCTTCCTGGGAAGGGACTTTTCCATCCCACCTTTGCAGAGACAATCGATGGCCATAGTGGGATTTGATGCCTGGTCCCAGCATGAGACCTCAATCTGTTCTGGGAAACACCTCTGGGGGGTTCCCCAAGCTCTTTGTCCCTGATGCCCATCCCAGTGTCCATGGGAAGGGTCATACAAGGTTGAGGTGGTGGCCTCAGCAGTGATTCCAGATGTGTGTCCACTCCAGCACAGCTGGTGCTTCACCAAGTCCCACAGCCACCCCTGAAATGGGGTGCACCCACCAGCAGCAGAGCTGGGACGTGGTGGCACGAGTGGCATGTGTCACCAGTGATGGCTGTGACCCTGGAATGCCAGCAGACCTTCCTGGTGGCACCTGCACACCATGGGAACGTCCCCCAGCACCGGGCAGGGACAGTGGGGACCAACCCAGGTGTCCCACTCATGCTGGGGGTCTCATTCCTCAGCACTGCCCAGGAGGACACAGGGCTCCCCAACCCCAGGACTGATGGGGACAGCAGAGCCAGGACCCTGGGGAGCTGCCAGGCCACCCCCCAGGAGGAGCAGGGAGCAGCTGAGCATCCTGCTCTGGCCACACAGACATCCTCACCCCATCCATCCCATCCTGGAAAAGGCAACGGCTGGAGACCAGCTGGACCACCCTTATATTAAAAACTGCCAAATATACAATTATATTACAAAAGTAAATTGCTTTTTTTATTTCTGGTCTTTACAGAAGGAGCCAAACACGGGTGGGGGGACAAGGGGGTTTCTTTGCTGCAGGGGAGGCTCAGCCATAGGTGCCACCTCTGTGCCCAGCCAGGGCCACTCTCAGCAGGACGCGGCGGCGCCGGTGTCATCCAGCCCAGCTGGGATGCACGAGGTTTGTCCCCAAGGCAGAGTGGGGACTGGGAATGTCCCCTGCCCTCAGCATCCCCGCCATGCCCGGGATGGCATCACGGGGACAGTGCCCACCGCACCCCCTCCCATCTCCTCCCCATGCCAGCTGTCACCAGACCCCGTCAGCCTTCTGGGATGTCCCCTGTGGGGACCAGGGCCACAGGGCCCTCGAACTAGGATGATGGGGGGTGGGGAAGGAGTGCCCTTTGCCCCGTTGATAAATACTGCGGCTTTTGGGGTGGGTTTTCCAATCTCCAAATGGCTCCGGGTGGCTCTGGCTCGCAGCCTGCCATGGAGCGATGGCTGTGGGCGGTCTGAGAACGTGCTGCACTCATCACACCCATGGGCTGGAGCAGTGCAGCAGGCTCTGACACTCCAACACCCCAAACCCAGGGTTCAATGGGATGATTTGAGGAGACCCTGGAGGGTTGGGTTCCCTGCAAGCAGCTCTGCCCACACTGGGCAACGGGGACTCTCTGCCACTGCTGTCCCAGCACGTCCCTGCCTGCACCCAGCAACCTGGTGATGGATGTCCTGCTCCTGCTGTGACCAGGCCACACCCTTCACAAATACCTCCTCCAGCCTTTCTGTGGGGAAAGAAAAAGTGGATCCTGCAGGAAAACACCACCGCTGAGCCTTCAATCCTTGACCCCATGAGTGGAGGCAGAGTTTCCACTCTCCCGCCCAAGCTGGGGCTCTGCAGGAAGGTGATGAAGGGTTCCCCCCAGAAGTTCCCGGGCTCCAGAGCCTCCAGCCAGTTCCAAACCAAAAGAACCATGAGGAAGAAAAACGAAAGCACCTGGTTCTTCCCTGGGGGAAGTGGTCGCCCACCAGCCCCTACCACCTGAGGAAGTCCCGCACGTAGCTCCATAGCTTGGTGATCCAGAGGTTGGCCCCCAGGTCAGTTAGGTACTGGATTTCTGGCGTCAGCATCTTGCGGCACAGCTTCTGGTGCTTCTTGCTGATCTTCTTCTTCAAGTTGTACCCCAGGATGGTCTTCTCCCCCAGGGGCTGCCAGGGCTGCATGGAGGACTCCTGGATGGCGCTGGCGTCCACGGCATGTCCCCCATCGATGCAGATGCTCGTCATCTTCTCGTTCTCCCGCTGCAGCTCGGCCACGTCCCTGGCCATCCTCTCCCTGCCGTAGGCCTCCACCTTGCGCCAGAAGGTGGCATTGAAATAGCGGTAGAGCTTGGCGTCGATGAGGTTCCAGGCGGTCGCCTGCTCATAGAGCTCAGGGGTCAGCCGGGACACCGTAGAGCCCTTGCGGGCATTGAGCTTGAAGTAGAGGATGTCCTCCAGCTGCCAGCACAGCAGGTCCTTGAGCAGCACCAGTGACTCGTCGAAGTACTCGAGCAACATGACGAGGTGGAAGCGGCGGTCGATCTCCTGGATGTGCTCCTCCACCAGTGGGCTGTTGGCGTCCATGCTGCTGTCGTAGCCCAAGTCGAAGAACAGCAGGTTTTGGAGGTAGTGAGCGTTGAACCCGTTGGGGTCATAGTAGTGCTGGGGGTCGCGGAGGAACTCGTCCAGCTTGTCCTCCCCTGTGATCTTCCAGGTGAGGGGGATGATGGGCCCGAAGTAGTGGAAGGAGGACTCGAAGAGGTAGGCGGGGTCCCGCAGCACCGTCACGAAGGTGGTGTCAGGCGGCAGGAGCTTGCGCACCTCCTCGTAGTGGAAGCGCATGTGGTTGCAGATGATGTTGAAGCACACCCCCGGCCGGTAGTGCTGCACCTGGCTGCGCTCGAAGAAGGACGGGTAGTAGAAGTCGTTGCGGCCATTGGGGAAGGCAAATTTCAGGCTGTGCTTCTCCCCGAAGCGGAAGAGGATGTTGAGGATGGTGCTGCTGGCGGTCTTGTGGGTCTTCATGAACATGACGTTGAGCTTGGGCTGGCAGCTCCATCCCGAGGCGCTGCCCGTGCTGTTGGATGGGGACGGAGCCTTGGCGGGGGGCAGGTGGGAGGAGCAGGAGAAGGGGACGGGGATCCTGGGTGGGAGAAGAGGTGGAACAGCACAGTGAGAGCAGCCCCGGCACTGTGAGGGCTTGGGCATACTCTGTTCTGGAGGAGCTGGAACTGGGGATGGGTGCTAGACCTGGGAATGGGTGTTGGAAATGGGAATAGGTGCTGGAAATTGGAATAGATGCTGGACCTTGGGAATATATGGTGAACCTGGGAATGGGTCCTTAACCCGGGGATGGGTGTTGGATCTAGAAACAGATGCTGGAGCTGGGAATGGGTGCTGGACCTGGGAACAGGGGATGGGGATGGGGGTGGGTGCTGGACTTGGGAATAGGTGATGAACCTGGGGATGGGTGTTGGAGCTGGGTGTTTGCCCCAGCGCCCCCAGGCTCCCCATCGGAGATGAGCCCAGCTTTGGGCAGAGCCCTCTTCACCTTCAGCCATGTGCCCAGCAGGACCAGGGCACCCACCCCTCAGGAGTCCCTTGCTGAGCAGGGTAGAGCCCCCCACCCTATGACTCTCCAGCATCAGATGCATCTCCAAGCCACCAAACCAAGCTCATTCACCCCTGGACAACCCCAGACAACGAGGATGTGCTGCTGTGGGGGGTGTTCACAGGGGTCAGCCCCCTAGCACCAGTGCAGCCTGAGCAGGGGGTCTCCATGGGCATGGCTGTGGTGGTTCTGGTGCAGGTGATGCCAAGGAGTGCATTAATGGGAGCTCTCCATGGCCACAACTCCATGGAGAGGAGCTGGTAACATTTTTATGGGGTCTAGAGCTCTCAACCCCTTGTAGGATCAATGGAGGAGGCATTGGAGCTTTCAACCCCTTGGAGGATCCATAGAAAAGGTCTGGGACCTCTCAACCCCTTACAGGAGTCATGAACCCGTCATGGGATCCGTGGAGAAGGTCTGGGAGCTCTCAACGCCTTGTGGGATCCATGAAGGACCCAGCCCTCAGCAAAGAGGGAAATAATTCCAGAGTCTAGCCCTGCAGATGAGTTCAGGAGCTCTGGAGGAGCATGTGAGGACACAAGGGGTGTTATCTGAGCTGCCCAGGACAGCGAACAGAGCCTATAGTATTGGGTGACTTTGGACACCCGTAATGAACTCGCCAAGGTGATCCTTGATAAGGAAATCATCCAATAGCAGAGCTCAGCATCAGGCTTCTGAGGCACCTGCACGTGGATTTTGTTTATAAGCTTGGAGATAAATTTGATGACAGGAGGCACTGCTGGGATCTGAGCCCTGCAGAACAGTCCTCTCCTCTCCACCCCTCCCCTCTCCCCTCTTCCCTTTTCTTTACCCTTCCCTCTTCCCTTCTCTTTTCATCCAGGAGCAGTGAGTGCCCCCAGGGTGCGCCCACCTCCCCCCCAGCCGTGGGACGGAGTTCAGCCTCCAGTGGGAAGGGGACAACTTGGTGTGAAGCCACCAGGCTCTGGAAAGCCCCAGGGCCATCTCCATGTCCCCCACCCCCAGCTGGGGATTCCTGATGTGGAACAGGGAGGCCAAGCTGTGCGAGGGACCCCAGACTCACTCAGTGACGCTGACTTGCAGCGGGGGGACGGCGTAGGAGTAGAGCAGCAACATGAAGCTGGTCAGGAGGGTCCCCAGGACCAGCCCCTTGCACATGGACCTCCAGGGCTTCCCATGGTACAGCATCCTGGTCACCTGCAGCCAGAGAGGAGACACATTGGGGACAGGGGCACGGGGACTGGAGTATGTGCTCAAACAAGGCACGTGAGCATTTCACAGGCATGGCAGTTCGCAGGAAAGCATATCACCTGGTGTGTCCCAGCCACGGGCACAGCAGATCCGTGGCCCAGGCCCAGCGGCTCTCCCTGCCCAGCTGACCTTTGCCCACCCTGGGAAAATCGAGTGACTCCCAGAGTGACACCCAGGGCCGGGCGGGAGAAGCTGCAGGGCTGGGGTTGGGGGAGGGGAGAGCTGGGCCATGGGCAGCCCAGGGGCAGGGTGGGCATCCTCCACTGGGACACCACCAGCACCGGTGGGAGCTTCCTGAGGGTGCTGGGATCCATTTTCCCAGGAAAGTCTGCAGGCCAGAGCAGGAGCAGCAGCAGCTTGGGATGGTTTGGGTGATGCTGCACCCACCCATTGTGGCCTCTCCAGACCCTCCGGCAGCAGTGGGGGGCTCGGGGGTCCGCTCTGGCCATGGCACCTCAGGCGGGCCCAGGGTGGGGGGGGCTGGGGACACGGAGCTGGGGACAAAGGGATGTGGGGCAGGTGGCACCCCCAAACACACATGCACACAATAAACACACACACTCACAAAGGTGTGTGCACAGCCAGCACACACCCGCACAGACATCCAGCCACGTGTGCAGGGACACACAGGGACACGCACCAGGACACGCACCGGGACACACACACATCCCCGTGCATGTTCGTGCAGCCAGATGCACACACGCACACACGGATACACTCCTGAATCCCCCCGAGAACACAGACGCTCACACGCACACACACATGCACACACACACAGAGTCCCCGCACAGGCCGCCCCCTCCCCGGTGCTCCCCCCGCGTCTCCCATCCCTGTCCCCCTCCCTCCGCCCGGGACACGGGGTCACCCTCAGTGTGACACCGCATTGCAGCAGAGCCGTCCCCTGCGGCAGGACACAGGGACACGGGGACACGGGGACACAGGGACACGCCACTCGTGACCGCAGCCCCGCTGAGCCCCGCGCCCGGGAGCATCCCCCGAGCTGGGGGCTGAGACCCCCGGCCTCGCACCCCCATTTAGCGGCGGGAGCAGCACCGCCTGCCCGAGCTCCCGCTGCTCCACATCCTCCGGAACCCTTCGGCCAAGGTTGGCTGCGCTCCCACTGAATAACACCCCCAAAAATAACCCCCCGGCTCCCCATCCCCGCCTCCCATCACCCCCGCAGCGTCTCACATCTCCCGACGATATTCCGGCGGAATTAAATCCCGCTGGGATGAGCCGTGGATCACATCCCGACACGTTCCAACCCTCCAAGCCCCCGAGTCGAAGCCCCCCCGGTGTCCGGCCGACCCCCCAGCACCGCAGTTACCGGTGCCCGGCGATGCCGGGGTGCCGCTGCTCCCGCCGCTCCCCCGCTCCGGCCCCCCCGGGTCGGATCGCCTCGTGCTGCCGAGATTTCCAGCTCGATGAATAATGAATGGAAAATGCAACCGGAGCCCCGGGCTGCGGCCGGGTGCTGGGCACAGTGCCGCGGAAGGAGGGGGGGACTGGGAGGGGGGCACCTGGGGGCACCCGAAAAGCTAATCCAATACCCCCCCTGCTTCCCCTGCGACAGGGACGACTGGATCAAGCGGGCTGGAGCATCCAGCCTCTTCCCAAGTGGTTTTCTTGTGGGCGTGGGGGTGCACAGTGTCACCACGGGAGAAGCAGGTGGCTCTGACTGTATCCCAAAACCACCGTGTGGGTGTTAATGCTAGAGGGCTCCGTGTGCCCGGGAGCAGCTGGAGTTTGGTTTTACACAGTGGCTGTAATCCCGTCACAGTCACCACCCAGCACCACCTGGAAAAGCCGCTGGAGAGGGCCAGGAGGGGACATCCACGTTTGTGGGTGCTGCCAAGTGGGAGCAGAGCTGGCACCAATCCCTTGGAAGCGAGCGAGATGGCACCATGAACCCCCTGATGGATCCCAATGGATCCCAATGAGTCTGGATGGGTCCCAATGGATCCTGATAGATCCCGATGGGACCCTGCCAGGCTCCCAGGACCACACAGCACCCCATTCCAGACCTCCAGGATGCCAAGGGGATGCCTCACTCCACCCTGCCTGGCTCCCCCGGGTGATTCTGGCAAACACTTCCCAGCCAGCTGCTCTATTGACTTTGCTTTCAGTGAGCAGCTTAATTATTAATAGCTCGTTAAGAGAAATATGGTGCGTCGGGCGTTTTCCTGGGACTCCCACGGGTGCAGGGTGGCTGCGGCGCCAGCCAGCTGAGATTTCGAGCTGGAGAACAGGGCTCCACTGACCATTTCCTCATGAGTTACCCCCGGGACAGGACAGGCCACGCAGCTCTGCAACCCCATCTCCGTGTCCCAGCAGATTTCCAACTCCCTGGAGACATCCCAGAGTCTGCTTTTGTGTTTTGCCTATAGGATCCATTTTTGTTAAGGCCAAATCCCTATATCTGCCATACACAAGGTGCATCCACCTGCAGCTTGCTCCCCCTCATCCCACAAATCCATGGACACACTGTTTTCCACAGGCCCCACACCACACATGCATGGTGCTTCCTACCCCACTGTCCCCTTTGGGTGCCCCCAGGCGTGCAAACACCCATTCTCCCAGCAACCTGCCCCATAGAGCTGCTTCCCGAGCATCCCACTGCCCTCCCCGGCATCCCAACACTCTCCAAGCATCCAAACATCCCCTCAAGCATCCCACTGTCTCCTCAGCATCCTGCTGGCCCCCCCAAGCAACGCAACAAGCATCCTGCTGCCCTCTTACCTTCCTGCCACCCTCAAGCACCCCACCACCCCGCAAGCATCCTGACACTCCCCAGTATCCATCACCTTTTCCTCTGCCTGCACCGCTGGCGCTGGGCCGTCCCTCTGCTCTCCTGCGCTGGCCGGGGTGCCGGCGAAGCGGGCGGCACGGGGCGGGGGTGCCAATGCTGCTCCGACATGGAATAAGCTCTTCCCGGGCAGCTCCCCGCATACGCCGGCTTTTCCAAAGCCTCCCCACTGCACCGCGGTGTTTATGGCATCACCGGGATCGCGGCCCTGAGTCGCCGGCCTGGGCAGGGGGAACGGGAGAGGAGTGGGAGCGGCTGGCGGGGGGACGCGGGGCTGCGGCCGGGCACTGCCCGGCTCCCCGGGGCCGGCCCTGGGTGCCCGCAGCCACCCCGAGCCACCCGGCTCCCCACCCACTGCCGGGGCACAGAGGAGCCATTCAGTCCGCGTCGGGAACAACGGGGACATTTGTCTCCATCTGTGCCCGCGGCCTCAACAGGGACATTGTCCCCGCGGGCCCCACCGCCGGCCCCTCGGCTCCCCGCCACCAGCCCGGCTTGGCCCCACGGCCCTGGGTGACGACGGCGGTCCCTGGGCGGTGGCACCCACCTCTCGCCAGCCACCGTCCTCCTCGTCCCGCGGGACAGCTCATGGCCTGGCCGTCACCTCCCGCGGCTGGAGCTCACCTGGATTTGGGGAGCTCATTCCCTCACCCTGTCGCAGCCATCTGCTTCCTGGGGAACCCTGGCGCCGTCCCATCAGCTCCTCTTCATCCTCCCGCAGCTTCCCCACCCTCCTCCCTCCCTTCTGCTTTATCTCCATGGATTTATGGCCTTAATGGCAGCAATATTCTGGTGTCCCCAGCCTTAGTATGATAACTGCCAAGGCAGTTACCACGGTGCCACTGGCCTTTCCACACTCCCCTGATCATGCTGGCCAAGCGGGTACCCAAGGGTGCCCTGGCCACACCAGGAGGGCTCAGCGCCGTCTCTGGTCTGTCCCCCTGCATGTGGCAGGGTGAAAAAGGGGCTCTTGTGCTCCTGGCTCTAGCCTTGGCTCTTCCCGCTGCCCTCAGATCCCTCTTTCTGTTGCTAACGGGTGTGATGGCCTTGGGTCCCCAAGCGAGGGGTGACCACCCTGGCAACCAGCACCCCAAGACACCCCTCGGCCATGCCCAGGACTCACTGTCCCTGTCAGAAGTTGTTTGGGGGTTCAAAGCTTATCCCCACAGGATTTGGAGGCATCATGCTGCAGTGACTTGGCAGCTCTTGCCTCACCCCCAGCACTTGCCCCATCCTGCCCCACCTCAGCAGGACCAGTTCCCACAGCAGGGTAACCTGCACAACACCCTGGGATCGGGAAAAGCCAGAATAGCTCCATCTTCATCATCATCATCATCATTGCAAGAGGGGGGGTGAAGACAAGTGAGCACAATTGCAGGATCTGCCGTGGAACCAGTGGCGTGGGAGCAAGGAGCTGTCCCACCTGCTCTGCACAGGGCACCTCTCCCAAGTTCCAGGTTTCCCTGTCTTTTTTGGGATGGGTCGCAAAAGAATTTCAGGTTTCCCCTTTTTTGGGGGTGGGTTATGAAGGGATTCCAGGTTTCCCCCATGGTTTATTTTGGGATGGGTTATGAACAGTTTCCAGGTTTCTCCTTTTTTTGGGGGGGTGGGTTGTGAAGGGTTGCCAGATTAACTCTTTTTTGAGGTGGGTTGCAAAGGATTTCCAGATTCCCCCTTTTCTGGGGGGGATAAATTGTAAAGGATTCCCAGGTTTCCCTTTTTTTGGGGATGGGTTGTGAAGGGTTTCCAGTCTGAAGAGAGCCATAGTAGCTGGGAAGTGGCCGCCCAACCATGGGATGCTTGCAGCCCGGGGATGGATGTGACCAAGCCGGAAAGCCACAACACCCCATCTCCCACATCCCTGGGGTGTAACCATCTCCCACATCCCATGGGGTGTGACCAGGAGCGCTCCACCACCGCGTCCCTCACCCCTGTCCCCCCACCTGAGGGGCAGCACGACCCCCAGCCCCGATTTGGGGGTACAAAGAAGCACTCACTGAAAGCTGTGAGGGCCTGAGCTGTGGATCCCAAGGGAGCCGTGGATCCTGAGGGACTGGGCAAGGAGGCCGAGCGGTGGTGACACTGTGAGGTCACGCCCGCCCACACGTGCCTTTATCGGCCGGAGAGGCCCTGGGTGGCCGGACCAGTCTGTGGCCACCAGCGCCGGCCCTGCCCAGCCGGCCCAGGCCCTCGGCCCGGCCTGCGGAGCGAGGCCTGGAGCTTGTGTGTGTTTGGAGCCGGAGTCTGTTGGGAGCTGGGGTTTGTTTGGAGCCGAAGTCTTTTTGGAGCTGGGGTTTGTTTGTTCGGAGCTGGAGTTTGTTTGTTTGGAGCCAGTGGCACCCAGAGGTTGCGGCCCTTTCAGGGTCTCCTGCCCCAAGAGGGAACCCCGGCCCTGGGGGGGCCCCAGGGGTTGGTCCTGCTCCTCTTGTGAGGGGGAAAGGGAAGGGGAAAGCAAGGAGAAAAACACAAAGAGAAAGGGGAAGGCCTCCCAACTCTCTGAAAGGGAAGAAAAAAAAAAACCAAACCCAACCTAAAAATGAAAAAACAAAAAAAAGGAAAAAGGAAAAAAAAAAAGCACCAGAAAAGGAGGGGAAAGGGGAGAAAAGGAAAGGAAAGAAAAAGAAGGAAAAAAGCAAAAAGGAAAAAAAAAGGAAAAGGAAAAAAGAAAAGGAAAAAAGGAAAAAAGAAAAGGAAAAAAGGAAAAAAAAAGGAAAAAAGGAAAAAAAATGAAAAAAGGAAAAAAAAAGGAAAAAAGGAAAAGAGAAAAGGAAAAAAGGAAAGGAAAAAAGAAAAGGAAAAAAGAAAAGAAGAAAATAAAAAAGAAAGAAGGAAAAAGGAGATGAGGGTGAGAAAAAAGCTAAGGGGCAGATACGGAGGAGAAAAAAGCAAATTGGAAATGGTAAAAAGAAAAAAGCAAATTTAAAACAAATTTAAAAAGAAATGGGAAAAAAAAAAGATCTAGGAAAAGAAAATAAACCCGAGTCCTGAGAGCTGGGCATTCCCAGCTGCTCCCTGTCTGAGCTCACTCCCTGCCATGGGCTGTCACTCCTCTCCAGAGTCCCCCACGCCATGTCCCCTCAGCAGTGCCAGGGGTGTCCCCCAGAAATTCCCAGAGAGTGACAGAGCCTTCACCACACTTAGGGACAAAGGTGTGCCTACAAACCCCATGAGACACCTTGTCCCTGGCTGTGGTGTCTCCAAGGTGTTTTTGGGAGAAAAAATGGGATTGAGGGATAACGCTGCCCTTGGCGCTGCCAGGGACACATCCAGGGGGATCAGCAGCCATGGCATCTCCTCATCCATCCACATCAGCCCCTGAGGAGCCTCCCCGCGCCCAGGCAGAGGGAACAGACAACAAACTCCACCAGGAGAGCGTCACCTTTAATTAAAAATAAAAATACAAGGGAATACTGTGTTCCATGTGGATGCTGGGGAGCAGCTCTGGGCTGCAAAATTCACATGGAACAATCCCAGAGCTCTCCTTGGCCTCCTCCTCCTCATGCAGAGGTGGCACCAGCATGGAGAGCACAGTCCTTGTGACACCAATTCCGCAGAAGGGACCAGGGAAAGTCACAGCAGGAGGCATATTTACAGATGGGAAATGTTTCAATACAGCATTTCTGTCCCAGGAGAAAAGCCAAGGGTTTTCCACACAAAAGCAATGGTGGAAAACCATCTGGGAGCCCTCGGCCCCCTCACACTTGTCGTGCCTTCTTGCTCTTCTTCTTCTGCTCTTTCAGGGCCATGTCGTGGGCTTTCCTCTTCTCAGCCAGTTTGTTGGCCTGGGGAGAGACCCCCGAGACCCCCAGTCAGAGCAGAACAGGGGCTGCAGGCCCTCGGTCCCACCAAAGCTCCAGCTGCATGTGGAGGAGGGACCCCACAGCCCCGGGATCAGCGGTGGGATGCGGGGAGTGGCCACAGGAGCCACGGCCCCAAGGGGACACAGGGAGCACTGCCTGGCCATGGGGCAGCCTGGGGACACTGGGAAGGGACCCTCAACACCTTCCCCAGGTCCAGGGAGGAGTGGAAGGAGTAAGTGGGTTTAGGAAGAGCCCGCCCCAGGATGTAGGTGAGGGGCCCTGTCTGTACCTCACGGATTTTGCGCTTCTTCCCGAACATGATCTTCTTGTACAGATACTTCTCCCTCTTCTTCATCATCATGATGGCCAAACGCTTCTCCTCGCTCTGCTGCTCCTGCTCCAGGCGCTGCTTGTCCTCCACCCGCACCTTCCCCTCGGTCACCTTCACGGGAAGCACCTGTGGGGAGCCAGGGAGCTCAGGATACCGGGAACACACCACCCTTCCACAGGGATAGGCACTGCCAGCCTGTTCACTGGGGGCCAGGGAAGAGCTGCAGCCCCCTCTGGATCCTGCAGCAGGTCCTCCCAGGGATGGGGGCTGCAGCTCATAAACATGGGGCCAGGAGCATCCCTGGAAGTGTTCCAGGCCAGGCTGGATGGGGCTTAGAGCAACTCGGGATAGTGGAAGGTGTCCCTGCCCATGGCAGGGAGTGGAATGGGATGAGCTTTAAGGTCCCTCTCAACCCAAATCATTCCATGACTCTCCGAGTGTCCCAGAGGTCCCAGGACAGGGACTCAGCAGGGACAGCACCCACTGGAGCTGCCTCCGGGGACTCCCACCTTGTTGCTCTGAGTGCTCTGAGTCTTCTGCTCTTCTATCTTCTTCAATTTCATCTCCTCTTCTTTTTCAGACTCATCTTCCTCCTCCTCTTCTTCTTTGTCATTGTCATCATCCTCCTCCTCCTCTTCTTCCTCCTCCTCCTCACTCTCCTCATCTACAAAGAGACACCACCATTACCCCTGGGATGCAGGCACAGCTACCTGCCCAGCTCCCAAACTCCTCTGAGGGCTCCCAGCACCTGGATTCTCTCCCCTCTGCAGGGCCAGCAGCTTCAGCTTCTCGGGAGGGATGTAGTCACCCTCCTGCTCCGTCACGAAGGGCGACAGGTGCGGGGGCAGCAGGACCCCAGGGAAATAATCGGCCACGGGCAGGCACAGCTTGGCATTCACCGAGTCAAAAACCCACTGGGGCTGCAGGTAATACCTGGGCGAGGCAGAGGGGTCCCACCTCAGGCTCTGGAGCCCGTGGGACAGCTCTGGGATGGCTGTTGTGGGCCTGGCCCCCCTGCCTCACCCACCTGCCCACCACCTGCTTGTCCACGCGGGGCCGGTCGATGATGTGGTGGGTGATGGAGGGGTCGGTGACGTCGTAGGTGGCCCCGATGCACAGGGACTTGTCCCAGGACACCTGGCCACCAAAGGACCTGCGGGCAAAGCCCACCGAGGTGTCAGGTGGGACCCTCGGGGTCACCACACTCACGGGACATTGGGTGGGTTGGCCCCAAAAGTCCTGCCAGAGGGGGAGGCCAGGGCTGCCGGGGTCTCCCGGCCACCACGCACCGGATGACGAAGGCCAGGGGCTCCCGGGGCACCTCCCTGTTGAGGAAGAAGCGCAGCCCCTCAAAGAGCTTCTTGTGCTTCTCCACAGCCTCCTGCTCCTTCTTCTTGGCATCCATCTGCTCTGCTGTCTCCTGCTCAGAGCAAAGCCCTCAGCCTCCTTCCCAGCAACAGCCCCTGCCAAGCTCCCCTTTGCAAGGAGGGGCTCAGGTGCTGTCCCCAAACTGCCAGCCCTGCCAGCCTGGGCACAGGACAGGATCCCCCAAGGCCAGGGATGAGTCCTCCACCAGGGTCTTACCCCCTCCACTGGGAATTCATCCATCTCCACTTCATCCTCATGGGTTGGAGCCACTGCTCGGGCCAGGCTGGCGCTCAGAGCCGAGAGCCTCTGCAGGGGCAGGAGGTGGAATCACATCCAGGGAACGGGAAAAGGGGCAGCCCCAGAGGGGAAGGGGATTTCTCAGAGCAAGAGGCCAAAACACCCCAGGCCTGGAGAGAATTCAGCCTCCTCCATGCACTGTCTCCAGCACAGAGCTCTGGAGGGTCCCCAGCTGTGCAGGGGGAGGCCAGTGGTGCCCGAGGCCACGGGACAGGGAGTTTGGGATCAGCCCCCTCTGCCCCACAGGGATCTGGCTCTGCCCCTCGGTGCCACACCAGGAGGGCTGTGGGCAGGACACCAAGCCCACACAGTGTGCCCATGGACCACAGTGCCAGAGTGCCCCTCACCTCCAGGTAGCTCTCCGAATCCATGGCGTACACTCTGCCCTCCGCAGGCTTCAGCTCATCCTCAGCCTGGCTGTCGATCTGGGCAGGAACAGAGGTGGGGAGGCAGAGAACCCAAAAATCCTTCCTTCCCACCTCCCTCCCTCCCATCCAGTCTCCCCCCACGCCAGGGTGGGATGGGTGGCCCCAGCAGTGTCCCTGGGGTGGGTGGAGGCCTCACCTTGGGGGGGTACAGCAGGTTCAGGGAGTGGTAGAGGCGGAAGTTGACGAAGCCCAGGAGGGTGGTGTAGAACTCCGTGAAGGTGGCCATGACCCGGTAATCCACGTCCGTGGGGTGCTGCCGGCACACGGGATGGGGGGGACACGTGGATAAAGAACCCCCTTTGCAGGGACAGGGGCCTCACAGGGAGGGGGATCACAAAATAACCCCATTGAGGAGCAGGCCCACCAGGACCGTCCAGGCCAACTCCTTCCCTGCACAGACACCCCCCCTGCACAGACACCCCCCCTGCACAGACGCCCCAACAATCCCACCCTGTACATCCCTGGCAGTGTTGTCCAAAGGCTCCTGGAGCTCTGGCAGCCTTGGGGCTGTGCCCATTTTCTGGGGAACCTGTTCAGTGCCCAGCACCCTCTGGGGGAAGAACTTTTTCCTGTTATCCAGCCTAAATCCTGCTCCCCTTCACAGAGAGGTCACAGCCACCACCAGACCCTGGGCAGGGAGAGCTCTCCAGGCTTCTACCAGGGTCCTGCTGCTACCTCTCCATGCTTGGACACATGGAACACCTCATCCCATCATGGATGGGGACCCTGGGGCTTGATCCAGGGATTCCAGCTCCTCAAGGTGAGGAGTACAGGGTATGGCAGAGCTGGACAAGGGCAAGAGAAGGAGAATGAGAACAAGGGGGAATGGCTTTAAGCTGACAGAGGGCAGGTTTGTAAGGGATATTAGGGAGAAATTGTTCCCTGGGAGGGTGGGAGGCCCTGGCACAGGTTGCCCAGAGAAGCTGTGGCTGCCCCTGGAGCCCTGGAAGTGTCCAAGGCCAGGTTGGACGGGGCTTGGAGCACCCTGGGATAGTGGAAGGTGTCCCTGCCCACGGCAGGGTGTGGAACTGGATGAGCTTTAACATCCCTTCCAATAAAAAACATTCCAGGATGCTGTGATTCAGAACCACAAAACCTCAACCCAGCTGTGCCCATCCCTGGGAATCCCAGGAATGAAGGGAGAGGGCCCTGCTGTGCCTGGGACCTCCTGCCAAGGCTCAGGGGGGAGCACTCAGCTGTCCCACCATGGTGGGGACCCCCCCTTATCCTGCTGCCTGGGGGACACAGCAGAACCCCCTGAGGCTGCAGGATCTGACTCATCCCTTCCCTCCACTGCACCAGCCTCATTCCTGAAGGTTAATCTTTAATGGCTGATAAAGGAGCACATGAATGACTGAAGATATGAGGAATTGGGAGAGACTGGTACAGGCAGCCTCGGGGAATCCTGGGGTGACAGAGGGCTGTGTCCCCACGTGCCTCCCGAGCCAGGCCCCGTGGTCACAGCACAGGCTGGGCGCAGCCTTGTCTGCCCTGGGATGGCCCCTCACGCCTTCCCTGGGTGATCCCGGGGGCTCTGCCCAGGTACTCACGTCGTGGGCGAAGGCGTAGGGGGTGATCCAGGTGATGGGCTGCCCCAGCACCTCCGCCTGGTAGTAGATGCCCTTGATGGAGAGGAACACCTGGCAGGAGCAGAGCAAAGGCTCAGCAGGAAGAAGGCCCTGGAGGTGCCATGTCCCTGTCCTTGTCCCCCCTTCCCCTGGCACGAGGTTCCTCAGGGAGCATCGGCCATCCCAGTGCCCACACCCACCATTCCCACACCCCCAGGCAGGGGGCCCGGCCCCCTCCCTCCCTCCCCAGCTCCCACCTTGCGCAGGGAGCGGGAGGCGATGACGTAGTTCTGGAATTCCACGGCCAGGCGCCGGCACAGCTGGATGGTCTGGACGTGGCACTTGCCCGTGCGTGGGAAGGTGGAGAACAGGAAGCACATGGACAGGGCATCGTCCAGGTCCCGCAGGGCATCGATGAACGTGGGGTACCTGTGGCCAGGTGGGGGGAGAAGGGGGATCACACCCAGCCCCAGAGTCCAGCAAAAGCTGCTGGGGCTGGGGGAGACCCCAAGTGAGAAAGGAATGGGAATTGTGGAGCATCCACCTGCACATCCTGCCAAAGCTGGTCAGAGAATCATGGAACACCCCAATTTAGGAAAGGACCCACAAGGATTATGGAGGTCCCCCCCTCAGTGTCACCAAACTCACCAAGGCCTTGGCATGATTAACCCTCCACCAGCCCTCCCTCCAAGGAAAACACCACAGGGAGAGGAGGGGAGTTCTCTGCATCCTCCTGGATCCATCCAGGATGGCCGGGCATTCCCTGCTCTCTCATGCCTTCTCCTCCAGCCCAGAAACACCAAATCTCATCAATACCCCCAGAAATTACACGAGGTGGATTCCCAAAGAGAGGAACGTTGGAAGGAACCTTAAAGCTTTTCTGGTTCCCCCTCCCGCCATGGGCAGGGACACCTTCCACTATCCCAGGGTGCTCCAAGCCCTGTCCAGCCTGGCCTTGGACACTTCCAGGGATCCAGGGGCAGCCACAGCTACTCTGGGAAACCTGTGCCAGGGCTTGCCCGCTCTCCCAGGGAACAATTCCTTCCCAATATCCCATCTAACCCTGCCCTCTGGCAGTGGGAAGCCATTCCCTGTGTCCTGTCCCTCCATCCCTTGTCCCCAGTCCCTCTCCAGCTCTCCTGGAGCCCCGTTAGGCACTGGAAGGGGCTCTGAGGTCTCCCTGGAGCCTTCTCCTCTCCAGGTGAACACCCCCAGCTCTCCCAGCCTGGCTCCAGCTCTCAAAGCGTCTCTATGGCCTTCTCTGGACTCATTCCAGCAGCTCCACATCCTTCCTGTGCTGGGATCCCAGAGCTGGATGTTCCAGGTGGGCTCCATGGTGCTGTGCCAGGGCTGTCTCACCTCTCCTTGACGATGTGGTCGAGTTTGTAGGTGGGTTTGTTGTCCTTCAGCCTCTCCACAGTGCTCCACTCGCTCTTCCCATACGCCTTCCGGAGCTTCCGGACAAACACCTGGGGGGACAGGGAGTTGTGGGGGCCCTGTGGCACAGGAGGAGCCCCCTGGGGCACCCAAGTGGGAGAATCACCTTGTATTCCCGGAATTTGTTGACGATGGGCTCATGGAGCAGGAATTTGATGTCCTTGAGCAGGTAGAAGGTCCTGGGGGCGGTGGAGCCCTTGTTCACCTTCTTCTTGTGCTTGGGCTCGTGGGGGTAAATCCCCTTGAGGATGCACAGGCGCCTGGGGACAGGGACAGGGCTGGGACGGGGGGGCCACAGCACCTCTGTGTCCCCTAGGACAACCCCAGACCCCTCCCTTGGGAGGAGAACCCCACACCTGGCAGCCTGAAACCCAGGACACACAGGACACCCCTCCTTCATCCCGAGGGAAAGGGGACACCTCGAGGGCCACCCCCCTGGAGGGGAATCCAGGGTGTCCCAGGGCCACCCCATACACCCATCACAGACTTCATGTCCCTCTGCTTGCCCGGTGGCGAGCAGGGATCCCAGGGGGTTCGGGGGGAGTTCAGGGGTCCTGTGGTGGGGTCTTGAGGTGGGATGTTCAGGAGGTTCTGGGAGGGGATCTTCGAGGGGGGGAGTTTGGGGGTTTGGGGCGCTTGGGGGTGCTTCAGGCAGTCTGGAAACTTTGGAAAGGGGTTCAGAGACTCCAGGGATGCCAGCACGGAGGTTCAGGGGCTCCCAGGGCTACCCCACGCACCCACCACGGGCTCTATTTCCCACTGCTTCCCTGGGTGGGGACTGGGGGTCCCGGGAGTCTCGGGGGGTCTGGATGGGGTGTGTTCAGGAGGTCTGCGGAGTCTGGGGTTGGATGTTCTGGGGGTCCCGGACGCACCTGAAGTCGGGCAGGCTCAGCTGCAGCTTCTTCCGCGCCCGGTTCCGGGTGATGTAGTTGGTGGCTGCTCCGCGCTCGTACTGGGGAGAGACGGGGGCGTTGGGGGGGGGCTCGGTACGGGGGCTGCTAAGAGAACCCCCGTAACCGGGGCAGCCCCGGGGCTACCGGGACTCGTGGGGCTCGAGAGGGAAAAACGGGAACCACGGCATGGGGGGCTGGACGGGAGCACCGGACACGGCCAACGCAGGGAGAGAAACCTGGAGAGGGGGTGAGCACCGGTACCGGGGAGGGGTGGAGCGACACAACACGGGCGGGGGGGTGTCACCGGCACCGAAGCGGGGGGAGCAGACACGGACCGGCACCGATAGCAGGGGGGACGGAGAGGGCACGGGCGGAGGAGGGGAGACACGGCACGGGAGGGGACCAGGCGGGTGGGTAGGGCCCCGGGAGTGTGGCCGCGGCCGGCGAGAGGGGCCGGGAAGGGCTCGGTACCTTCTTCTTCTCCAACCCGCCCATGGCCCCAACTCCGCCGCCGCAGCCACGTGCGCCCGCGCCACGGAGGACCCCGCGCTGCCCGCGCCCCGCCTGCGCCCGCAGCCGGGCCTGCGCACACCGGAGCGGCCCCACGCTGGGCACGGGAGCAGCGCGGACATCGCGAACAGCGCGGGCAGAACGAGCAGCGCGGGCAGAACGAGCAGCGCGGGCAGAACGAGCAGCGCGGGCAGGCGACGGGGCCGGGCCAGGCTCAGGCCGAACAGATGTTGGACAGGCGCCCCGTGGGCAGCCCAGAGCCCTAGGGGAAGGGTCCTGAGGCGCGAGGCACACCGGGATATTGCGGGGCAGCGCGGGGCATGCCGGGATATAGCGGGGCTGGTTCGGCGCGAGGCATGCCGGGATATAAAGTGACATAGTTGGCGCGGGGCATGCTGGTATGTACCGGGGCAAGGCCGGTGTGGCGCGGAGCATGCCGGGATGTACCAGGGCGAGGTGTCGCAAGGCGCGCCGGGATATAACGCTGACGAAAGGGCGCAGTGTATGCCGGGACATAATGAGGCAGGGCCTGCGGGCTGGGGATCTCACGGCGGGGGCGGGTCCCGGTTACACACCGAGATCGCGGCCGCGGGGTCCCTGCCCGGGCTTGGGGGTCCCGCGACCCTCCAGCAGCGCCTGGGGAAGCGGCACCGACCCCAGGCCACTATCCCGAGGGTGCCCCGCCTGCGGGGCACGCAACGGGGCGGGGGCGGGTGTTTGGGGGACACCCAGGCACGGGGGGCTTGGGGGCAGGAGGGTCCCCAGGCTGACGGGACCTGGGGTGCCCCGGGACCCCCTCCTGGGCTGGGAGGATACGGTTTTGTGGCTCAGGACCCCGCGTCCCCCCCGGCTGGGGGCTTTTGTCTTTTAGGGCTCAGGACCCGACACCCCCGGCTTTAGGGATTTATTATTTGGCTCTCGCCCCCCCTGCCCCCCTACGCCCGTCCCTTGGCTGACGAGAGGGGCTGATCAATCTCCGCTTTCTCAATTAAATCCCAGCTCGAGGCAAGCGGGGGAGTCCTCGTTTCCAAAGGCGCCGGATGTGGCAGGGTTTCACTCCTGTCTATTTTTGGGCTGTGACCGCCGGCGTTGACCCGAACAGCAGCTCCGCGGGTCAGGCTGCCCCGGGCGCGGTGTCCCGGGATGGCCGGGGGTGCCCCCGCTCCCCTCGGCTGCGCCTCAGCCAAAGTTCTTCCCCATTTGTGCTGACTCGGCCCCGGCGTGCGGAAACAGCCTCTTGCCACACCTTCCCGGCCTGTCCCGGCTCATCCTGCCTGTCCCGGGTGTCCAGCCGAGCTGTGTCACCCCCGTGTCCCCCCTGTGCCGCTCCAGGATGTGGCTGCCGCTCGTCCTGCTGCTGCTGCCCGCGGTCCTGCCCGCCCAGCGCTGCGGTGAGTGCGGCCCCGGCCCCCCGGGCCTGCCCGGGATCCTCCCGGGGCTGGGGGCTCGCCCTGAGCTGCGGAGGTCCCCGAGGAGCGGGGCTGGGGGTGATGACCCCCAACCCCTGCCCCAGCCAGGTCCTGGGGACAATGACACCCCCCGGTGATGAGTTCTCCAGGGCTCAGCTCCCCCAGCCTGATTCCTGCACCCCCTTCCCTTGTCCTCTGGCCATTCCCCCACATGGGTCCCACGAGGTACCTGGGGACAGGGGTGTCACCCCAGCCACCCCCCAATCCGCTTGGGCTCTCTGTGCTCCAGCTTCATATCACGTCTCATTGTTTCTTCCTCTTTTTTGGTGGGAAATCTGGAGGTTCTGGGATTTGGGGGGCACACAGAGGGTGTGGGGTGCACAGCAGGGGTGGGTGCTGGGGGTCCATCCCTATCACGGCAGCTGTGGGGGGGCTGTGGAGCCACAGAGCCGGTGCTGGGGTGGGGGGGTCTCAGTCCCCTTGTGCCCCCTCACTGCGCTGCCTCTCCCGGGCCGGGGCAGAGCCCCCGGGGGATCCGGTGGGCGCCGTGCGGGCGCTGAACGCGCGGCTGCTGGGGCTGGCGGGGGACCCCACGCGGGACCCCGACCCCGCCGTGTACCTGGCCCTGCGCCTGGCTGGCGACCACGACTCGCGGCAGGAGCAGCGGTACCTGGAGCGGCTGCAGGACACCTTCCAGCACCCCTACAGCAGGTGGGTCCCTGAGGGGACACCAGGCCCCTACAAGCCTTTGGGGATGCCCTTGTCCCCCACGCTGACGCCCTGTTCTTGCAGGAGCCTGCAGGCCCACGGCCACCCTGAGCAGGACGCTGAGCACAGCACGTAGGTGTGGGCATCCCAGGGTCCCCTCAGGGCGGGTGACACCCCGGGCGGTGTCCTGGGAGGTGACCGGTGCCTTGCAGGAGCACGGCGGAGTGGCCGCAGACGGGGCGGCTGGCGCTGTACCTTCTGGGGCTGCAGGCCACCTGCCCCCCGCCCGAGCCCCGTCCCCAGCGCTCGCTGGTGACGTGGCTCAAGTACTACCTGGAGGAGGACTGGACAGGTGAGAGTGTCCCTGCGGGGTGAGCACCCACCTTGGGACACACACGTCCTCTCGCCCTGGTGACACCACACCCCGTCCCCAGGCTCCCGGCGGCACGGCCACCCCCTCACCAGTTACTACCAGTATGGGCTGGGCGTGCTGGCGCTGTGCGTGCACCACAAGCGGGTGCGGGAGGAGGTGATCCGGCGGCTCCTGACGGCCCAGCACCACGGCAGGCTCGGGCATGGTGGCAACGCCGTGGGTAAGGGCCCGTGGGCACAGGCGGGGGCACCTCGGCAGGTGTGTGACCCCAGGGTGACACTGAGGTGTCCCCACAGACACGGAGGCGGTGGTGGCACTGGCCTTGGCCTGCCTGGAGAGGAAGAGGCTGGTGGGGGCCGAGCTGGCAGCTGACCTCCAGGCGGCCACGCACAGGGCGAGCAGGAGCATGGCTGAGGCACAGGGCCCTGACGGCATCATCGGCAACATCTACAGCACCCCGTGGGCCCTGCAGGTGGGCGTCACCTGAGGGGACATCTGGGCTGGGAAGGGGCATGGGGGGAAGTGGGGCTGCAGATGTGGGTGAGGGTGCAGGGGCAGATGTGGGTGAGGGTGCCACTGTGGGTGCAGATGTGGGGTATGGGTACAGATGTGGCTGTAGATAATGGTGCAGATGTGAGATGAAGATGCAGATGTAGAGACAGGTGCAGATGTGGGTGCAGGTTCAGATGTGGATGTACCTACAGACGCAGATGTGGATGTAGATACAGGTGCAGATGTGGGTGCCTGGGCAGAGGCAGCTGCCCCGGGGCAGGTGATGCTCAGCAGTGCAGCGTCCAGGTACCCAACCCACCTCTCTCCTCCTGCCACTGCCACACCATCTCCGTCCCTCCTGTTCCCAGGTGTTCTTGGCCACAGGCATGTGCCAGATGGAGTCGGCATATGGCCGGGCCATGACTGCACTGCTGGACAACCTGGACGCCTTTGGAACCGCCGCCACCATGGCCCAGGTGCTGCCGGTGCTGCACGGCCGCTCCTACCTGGACATCGCCTCTGTGCACTGCCAGGAGGAGTCAGGTAGGAGCCGGGGGCAGCCGGGATGGGGGCGGTGCTGGTGCCACCGCGGTGGTGGCCGGGTGTCATCAGCACTGCGGTGGCTTCTCGCAGACACACTGACACCCATGGACATGGAGCCCCCGACTGAGGTGCCGGGGAACAAGACGGTGCAGCTGGTGGTGGAGTGTCCCCTGCCCTGGTGTTCCCAGCTCCAGCTCTACGACTGGCTGGTGTCTGTGCCCGCCACTGCCTCCCTCCTGGATGTGCTCCGGGCGGCCGCTGCGCAGGAACCCCACAACTTCAGGTATATGGCCCCTGGGGCCACGTGGGGTCCCTGGAGGTCACACTGGCGTGGCCACGTGTCCTGCACCTGTGCCACAGATTCACCCCGATTCCCATCACCCTTGGGAGCAGCCCTGTCCTGCTGCTGGCAGTGCTGAGGCTGGACCCTCACCCCCCTCACCCTGCTGTCCCACCCCCCAGGTTCGACACCCAGGACACCCCCCAGGGCCCCCTCCTGACCCAGGTGCTGGGGCTGGAGGCCCAGCAGCAGAAGCGGAACTACTGGCAGCTCCTGACCGCGCCCAGCACCCCCCTGCAGATGGGTGAGTGATGGGTGGGGTATCCTGGGGAGGTGGCAGGGGTCTCCCGCAGCCCCACAGCCGCTGTTCCACCTGGGACCACTGTCCCTCTCTCCGCAGGTGTCGCTGACTACAGACCCCGTAATGGGGATACCCTCATCCTGCGCCTCAGCGAGTGGTAGAGGGTGGGGGGTGATGGCAATGAAACCCCTGCTGTGGGTACAGAACCTGCCCGGTCTCTGCCTCCTGCTTTCTGCGGCCCAAGCACCCCAAATCCTCCGGGGAGAGGAGGAGGGAACACACACGATGCCCTGTGTCCTACGGGTGCGGTGTGGGATGGGAGCACCCAAACCAGCAGCTCCTCCGGTCCCGGTCCTGCTTGGGGATGGGGCTGGCGGCCGCTGGGAGCAGCTGGTTTTGGAGTGTCCAAAGCATTTTTAGGATACCCAAAGACTTGGGGAGTCTGAGTCAGCGCTGTTCATCCTCAGCAAGCTGCCAGCTGGGATCCTCCTCTGTAACCCCGTGGGAGGGTACTGAGTACCCCCGGGAGGGGACTGAGCCCCCACTGTCCCAGAGCTCGGGGACCACGGGGGCCCGAGTGAGACCTCCAGGTGTGCCCAAACCTGCGCGATCCCCCCGGGGTTTTAATCCAACCCCCAAAATCACGCCAGGGCGGTGTCGGGGCGGGGCTGTCCCAGCGTTTTGGGGTCAGGGGCCGGTGTCGGGAGCGATGGCGCCGGGAGCCGGGCGGGCCTGGGACGCGGTCCCGCCGTCACCATGGAGCCGCCGCGCTCCCGCTGCCGCTGGATGAGGGCTGGGGGTGCCCCGCTGCACCAGGCGGCATCGCCGGGTGTGTCCCCCCCGATACCCCGCGGTGCCCCCCGGTGCCCCCAGTGCCCGTGCCCGCCGTGCCCCGCCCGCGCGGCAGTGACGCGATGGCCTCGCGGGGCGGAGCCTCCGCCCTCCGCTCCCGCCATCACCAAACTTTCCGCTGGACCCGGCCGCCGCCGCCGCCTCCTCCCCGGCACATGGCACCGCCAGCCCGGCTCTGAGCCCCGCCAGCACCCCCGGCGGGGGCCGCCACCGCAGGGACCGGGACAGCGCGGCCGCCACCGCGCCAGCACCGCTGTCACCGCCACCCATCGCGGGGCTCCCGGGAGGACGGGGCAGAGCGGCGAGGGGCGGCCGGAGGCAGCCGAGCCGGTGCCCATGTGCCCGCGGTCGCGGCGCGGCGATGAAGCCGCGATGAGCCCGGCGGGCGAGGGGACCCTGCGGCCCTGGAAGCCCGACCCGGGGCAGGCGGACGGGGGGCGGCCGCCGCCGGGGCCGGCGCTGCCGCTGACCCTCAGCGTCCTGGCTTGGCTGGGCACCGGCACCACCATGGCCGGCCTCAACAAGTGGATCTTCGCGGCGCACGGGTTCCGCTACCCGCTGCTGCTCTCGGCGCTGCACATGCTGTCCGGGGTGGCCGTGGGGTACCCGCTGGGCTGGGCGCGGGGACCGGCCCCGCCGCGCCCCCGGCCCCGCGCCAGGATCTACCTGCTCAGCCTCACCTTCTGCACCAGCGTGGCCTTGGGCAACCTGGGCCTGAGCTACGTGCAGCTGGACGTGGCGCAGGCGGTGGCCACCACCACGCCGCTGGTGACGCTGGTGCTGGGGGTGCTGGGGGGCCGGCGGCCGCACCCGCTGCAGTTCTGGGCCATGGGGCCGGTGTGTGCCGGGGCCGCCTGCAGCATCGCCGGCGGGCTCTGCTTCTCCCAGCCCGGCTGCGGCTTCCTCCTGGCCGCCACCGTGCTCCGCGCCCTCAAGTCCATCCAGCAGAGTAAGTGCCACCTGTCCCTGTCCCTGTCCTGCATGTCTGCCCACCCCTGGTACGGTCCCTGGGTGCAGGGATGCTGGTATCACCCCAGTGCCACCCCGGTGCTGGGAGCTCTCCCTGCTTGCCCCCGGCACCGATGCCACCCGCTGCCCATCCTGGTGTCACCCTAGAGCCACCCTGCTGCTCGTGACACTCCCTGCCCACCCTGACCTCAGTGCCACTCCACTGCCATCCCAACCCTGGTGGCACTCTGGCTACCAGTTTCATCCCAGTCCCAGTGCCACCTGCTGTCCCTCTTGCCCCGGGGGCCACCCTTGTGTCACCCCAGCCCCAGTGCCACCCCTTGCCCGCTCTGTCCGTGGTGCCACCCCAGAGCCACCCTTGACTCCCTCAGGGCTGTGTTGTGCTGCTGGCCCTGAGGTGATGTGACCTCAGTTTGTCAGTGAGGACATCACTGGTGTCCCTGTGGCATCCCAGGGCCACGGGGGGTGGCAGTGCCCTAGTCTGGCACAGGGTCACCCAGCCTGTCCCACCTCTGTGGGCTCCCTGCCAGCACTGTGGGCTGCTGGACCCCCTGCGACTCCCCTTGCCAGGGACTCTGGTGGCCGTGGTGCCACCTGGGCCATGCTGTCCTTGGCAAATGGCACTGAGGAGCCAGCTGGAATGTTTCTGGCTTGGAAGGGAGTGTTTCCTCCAGAGCCTGTGGCTCGGGGCACCGCAGGGACGGGCTCTGGCACGGGGCTCTGTGCCTGCCCGAAGGTCCCCACGGCTGTTCCAGGGTGCTGTGGCCCCCCAGGGGACACCACTGCCCATCGTGCCACTGCCCTGTTGCCTTTTCACCCCCGGTGGGACATGGACAGTGGTGTCAGGGAGGGTGGGGGCTGCTCTGTCCCCCAGGGACACAGCACATGTCCCCTGAGCATTTCTCTGGGTGGCAGCCAGCCCTGCTGTACCTGCTGTCCCCACTGTCCCCGGATGACCCAGAGGGGAGGACATGGGTACAAATGCTCCAAACTGGACTAGGGAAGCTGCCCTGTCCAACCCTCCTTGTGGCACCCTGACCCTGAAACCTGGGCATCCCTGAGACTGGACCCTCTGAACCAGGTCACGCCCAAGCTGGGGCACTCCCTGAGTCAGGGTGCCCCCAAACCAAGGAATCCCAAAAATGAGGGACTCATGAACTGGGGCATCTCCTGAACCAAGACACATCCAAAGCAGGGAACCGCCAAACTGGGACCCCCCAAATCAGGTCACTCCCAGCCCATGGAAGGAACTGCTTGCCCCTAATTTTCCCTTTCCCAGTGACATTTGGGATTTCTTTGCTGCTTTGACTTGTGTTGGTGGGTATCCCTGCAGGGGGTGGGTGTCCTTGTGGGATGTCCCCCTGACTGTCCCCTGTCCCCCCAGGCGTTCTGCTGCAGGAGGACCATCTGGACGCGCTGTCCCTGCTCGGCCTGACGTCCCTGCCCAGCTTTGTGCTGCTGTTCGGGGCGGCAGTGGCGCTGGAGCTGGGCCCCTCGTGGCAGGGCGTCCTTCGGCCCGACGCCGCGCTCTGGGGCTGCGTCCTGCTCAGCTGCCTCGGCTCCGTCCTCTACAACCTGGCCACCTCCTGCCTCCTGTCCCTCACCTCTGCCCTCACGCTGCACCTCCTGGGCAGCCTCACCGTGGTGGGCAACCTGCTGCTGTCCCGGCTGCTGTTTGGCACGCGGCTGGGCGCGCTGGGCTACGCCGGCGTGGCGCTGACCCTGGCTGGGATGGTGCTGTACCACCAGCCTCAGCTCCTGGCCGCCCGCTGGGCCCTGCGCCGGCAGCCGCGCCACGAGTAGGGACCCACGGGTGGGTCGGGGCCAGGAGGGCTCTGGGGGAGGGCAGGAGAGCTGGGAGCGCGGATCTGCGTGCACACGTGGTGTGCCAGTGTGTGTGACTGCACATGGGTGTGCCAGCGCGTGTGGCTCTGTGTGCACCTGGCTGTGCTGAGGTGACGGTGCTGGCCACGTGTGTGTGGTCCATTGCACTCGTGTGTGCCAGCATGTGAGGCTCTGTGTGCACACGTGGGTGTGCACAGTGCTGTGCACGTGTGTGTGCCAGTGTGTGTGGCTGTGCACACGTGTGTGCTGGTGTGCGTGCATGTGTGCTGAGGTGCACGGTGCTGTGCCGGTGTGTGTGACTCTGCACATGGGTGTGACTCTGTGCACGTGGGTGTGCCGGTGTGTGCAGCTCTGTGTGCACACGTGGAGGTGTGTGGTGCCGTGTCCATGGGTGTCCTACTCTGTGTGACTGTGCATACGTGTGTGCTGGTGTCACACTCTGCGTGCACACAGGTGCTGAGGTGCAGTGCTGTGCACACGTGTCGGTGTGCGTGGCTGTGTGCACGTGTGTTTTCTGGTGTGCACAGATCTGTGGGTACACGGCCTGCTTTGTGCGGTGTCCACGTGTGCTGGTGGGCACAGCACTGTGCATATGGATGTGCTGGTGTGGACGGGTGTGTTGTGTGCACAGCTCTGTGTGCACACGTGTGTGCTGCTCTGAGTGACCCTGCACACGTGTCAGGGTGCACAGCTCTGTGTGTACACGTGTGTTGTGTGCACAGCTCTGTGTGCACACGTGTGTGCTGCTCTGAGTGACCCTGCACACATGTCAGTGTGCACAGCTCTGTGTGCACATGTGTGTGCTGCTCTGAGTGACCCTGCACGTGTGTCAGTGTGCACAGCTCTGTGTGACCCTGCACACGTGTCAGGGTGCACAGCTCTGTGTGCACACGTGTGTGTTGAATTGCACAGGCTCTGTGGGTGTGAGCAGGTCTGTGCACAGCTCTGTGCATGTGGGTGTGCACGGGCTCTGCAGGTGTGAGCCCACGTGGCTCTGTGTGGGCACACGTGTGTTGATGTGTGTGACACTGCACACGTGTTGGTGTGCACAGCTCTGTGTGTGGGCTGGCAGGTACCGCTGTGCCCACGGGCTCTGTGCAGGGGGGCAGGTACCTGTGTGTGTCACACGTGTCCGTGTGTGTGTGTCACACATGTCCCTGTGTGTGCACGCAGGCTGGGCACACCCAGGGATGTGGCTGTGGATACACGGCTCTGGATATACACAACTCCATGCATCCAGCTGCTGTTCCTGCCTGGGGAAACAGAATGGTGTTTGTGTGTGTGTGTGTGTATGTGTGGGTGTGTGCACATGTGTACACATGTGTGTCTGTGTGTCACTGCTGAGCGCTGCTGGCTGGAGTGGCCCCTGGCTCTCTGTACACTCAGTTCTCGTGGCCGAATGGGACGCCCAGGACAGGGCGAGTGCGTGTCCCCTCTCCTGTCCCCATCCCCACCGTATTGTGACAATCCCACGGGGCTGCTGGTGGTGCTGCCAGCGTCATCTTTGTCCCCACCACGCCCTTCCAGCCCCCGCAGCCCCGGCCCTGTCCCCACCCCTCCCAGCTCGCTGCAGACTGGCATCGGTGGCAGAGATGGCGAGAGCCCAGCCGAGGGAATGGGAGCAGCCTGGAGCAGCTGCCATCGCTCCAGGACAGTGCTGGGCTGTGACACGGGACAGTGCCGGGCTGTGACGCAGCACACGCTCACCATGGCAAAGGGACAACCCAGTGTGTGTGCCCTGGCACCGCTGCTGGGGTCCGTGGTGGCTGTTGCCACGCTCGTGTCTCCACACTGGGGCTGAAGGACGCAGCTCCGATTGCACTTGTCCCAAAATAAAGCTCTATTTTTGTTGTACTCCACCCTTGGCTCCCGGTGATCTCCTGCCCAAGAAGGAAGGAAGGGAGGAACACCCAATGCAGGGATAGGAAACTGAGGCATGGATATGCCTCAGGATGTTTCAGCTCCTGGGGAAGCCGTGCCCACTGTCCAGCATCTCCAGCTCCAGCAGGGACAGCTGTGGTTTGGCAGCCCCAGGGCTGCCACTGGAACATCCCACAGGACACAGCGGGGGGATGTGGTGACACAGAGAGGAGTCACTGGCCACAAGTGTCCGGAGAAGGGCTGGTCCTGCTAGGAGCTTCGCCCTGCCCTGGGGCGGCATGACGCTGGAGCATCCTGTTCCCTGAGTCATGGAATCATGGAATATCCTGCATTGGAAGTGACCCACAAGAATCATCGAGTCCAACTCCTGGCCCTGCACAGGCCAGCCCCAAAAATCACACCACGTGTCGCCTGTCCATCCCCTCTCCAGCCCGGTGACTCACTGCAACACAAGCACAACACACTTCCCCTGGAAAATCCACACTTGTTCCTGCCCTCTTTCCCAAATAACAATTTTTTTCCATTATCAGCACAGTGAATGTTGAAGCTGCTTCCAGCAGCACCTGAGGAATGGCTCCTTCCCAGCACACAGTGAGGGAAGGGCAGCTCTCTGGGGTGTGGCTGGAGTGGCACCACCGCTGCCACCTTTGCCAGGTTCCCGAGGTGTGGCTGGAGTGGTGCCCATCCCAGAAAGGACACAAAGGGCCTCCAGTTATCAGCCAACAGCCCCTGCTCTGGCCAGAATCCTGTTTACTTTCTGGGCTCACATTCCAGAGGCTTTTCCATAGCAGGGAGTGTTGGAAGCCGTTTTGGTTTTCCGGGAGGACTGGGACCTGCAAACTAGCCACCTGTGGCACTGTGGGCTCAAGAGCCCTTTCCCAGGAAATCCCTCCCCATCCCAGCCCCCTCACTCATTTGCTGGCACTGGGGTATGCCTGAATCCTGGCTCCATCCAGGGCTTTGCCTTTTTCACCTTGGATTCAGTGCCTTGTGGTGTTCCCGGTGCCCTACAGCTCCAGGGAGTGTGGCCAGCTGCAGCCGGGTGTCCGTGTGCAGTGGTGGCAGGAGCTGGGCTGGTCCCGTGGGTCCCAGGGGCAGCATTCCTGCCGGGATTGGGGGTTGTGGTGCCCATGGAGGGCCCGGCAGTGGCGGGAGGGCTGGCTGGGTGTGGTGGCCCTCTCCAGGTATTTCAGGCCGTGATCTCAGCCCGGTGGCATCCCTCTGCCCCAGCCCCAGCAAGGACTGGGTTTCCCACCGGCACAGCAACAGCTGCCCTTGTGCTGAGTCCGGTGCTGCTCCGGCCAAGCTGGATGAGGGAAAGGCATCCCAGCCCTGGGGCTTTGTGGGAGGGGAGCAGATGGGACACCTTCCTGGAGAGCAGCCCCTGGCATGGGGCAGGACCAGCCCAGCTGGAGCAGGGAATGAGCAGCACAGCCCTCGCATGGGCGTGGGGAGAGGTGATCCCTTGTGAGGAGGGGGGAGAGTTCTGAGGGATGGATAGCATCTCCATATGCTTGGAATTGCTGGTTGACAAGGAATCGTGCAATAAGAATCACAAGATGGTTTGGTTGGGAAAGGACCTTAAAGCTCATCTCATCCACCCCCTGCTATGGGCAGGGACACCTCCCACTATCCCAGGTTGCTCCAAGCCCCGTCCAACCTGGCCTTGGGCACTTCCAGGGATCCAGGGGCAGCCACAGCTTCTCTGGGCACCCTGTGCCAGGGCCTCCCCACCCTCCTATGGAAGAATTTCTCCCCAATATCCCATCTAACCCTGCCCTCTGGCAGTGGGAAGCCATTCCCTATGTCCTGTCCCTCCAGGCCCTTGTCCAAAGTCCCTCTCCAGCAAGGAGCTGCAGGTGAAGTGTGAAAGTTCAAGGTGGGAGAAATAAACGTGTGTCCAATGGGATAGGGTAGTTATCCAGCTGGACAGTTTATTCTGGATATTCTGCTGAACCACTGCCGAATCCTTCTTTCCTTGAGAGTGGCAATGGAACGTGCTGGGATGGCGCTGGGAGCCCTTGGAGCAGGAGCAGCGTGTGCCCACGCAGGGGAGAGGAGATCCAGGGTGGATTTACTGTGTGCCTGGGAGCACAGGGTGGAAATCATCTCTGTTTCAGGACAGGGATTAACTGTTGCCCTGGGGCCTGTCGGGAGCTCACTGCGTTGGCACAGTGGGATTTGGGATCCACAGCGGGAGGCAGCAGGGACAAACACTTGCTAAGCCAGGGAGCCTGAGCCAGGAAATTATATCCTTCCGGGATATGCTGCGCTGTGCTCTTAAACCTACCACATCACAGTCCTCAAATAGTGCCAGGGACTGTCCTGGGTATGGAGCTGAAATTACGGCAAGGCGTTTTTTAATGTGGATGTGGGAAGATCACATTTTTCCTGGTAGGACAGCCTGGCCCAGGGACAGAGATTATGAGGATGCTTGAAGCAGCCCAAATGAGACTGGAGGCCAGGAGATGGACAGGATGACCCCTCAGACTTCCTTCCAGCCCCACGGTCTCTGCCCCAGCACCCAAAAATCCCCTCCAGGCTTTGCCCTTAACCACTTGGTGGCCTCACTGTGGCTTCACTGCTGGCTCTCTGTCACAGGCTCCTGCCCTGTGCTGAGCAGGCTGTTGGCTGAGTAGCTGAGATTCTAAAAGATGAAATCACAGGAGCTTAAAGACATTTTAAAAGTCATAGAATCAGAGAACCATGGAGTGCTTAAGGCTGGAAAAGCCCTCTAAGATCACTGAGTCCAACCTTTCCCCCAGCACTGACAAGATCAGCACTAACCCATGTCCCCAAGTGCCACATCCACAGGTTTTTTGGACACTCCCAGGGAGGGGGACTCCATCACTGTACTGGGCAGCCTGTGCCAGTGCCTGGCCACCCTTTCAGAAATTTTCCCTAATATCCCACCTAATCCTCCCCTGGCACAACTTGAGGCTGTTTCTCTTGTCCTGTCTCTTGTTCCCTGGGAAAAGAGCCCGATCCCCACCTGGCTCCAACCCCTCACACCAGCTGGGGCTGTGGGACCCCTCAACCAAAACCAGAGTTACTTTTGTTTGGTGTGAGTGATGCCAAAGTGTGCCCAGGGGAGGCTTCTGGTTTATAGTGACACGGTGACCTCGTGCAAGGATTCACATGGACAGTGGTCTGCCTTGGATTGTTCCCATCCTGGCTTCCCAGCCCACCAAGGAATGGGATTCTTCACGAGCAAGGAGCAGCTCACCCAAATCATAAAGCCATGGCATGGTTTGTGTTGGAAGGGACCTTAAAGATCATCTCATTCCAAGGTCCTGCCATAGGCACGGGCAATAACCATGAATCTCCCAAGGGAGGTCAAAGCATCTCCTGAAACAGAGTTGTGCCAATCAGGTGGGGGAAGAGAAAGGGTCAAGACATCTTTGGGTCTCTCCCAAACAGAGATGCTGGAGCCTGTGCTCTTCCTTCCCTCTCTGGAATGCAGCAGATGCTGGGACTTTGGGTTGCTGTCTTAAATTAGGAAAATCCCAGTCAGGAAAAACAAGTGCTGGTGACATTCCAAGTCTCCTGACTCACAGCAAGTTACTGTCCTGCCTCAGCAGCACAGTTTGTGCTGGAATAAAACAACACTCCCTGAGCACGTGGTGGTCTCTGAGTCCCTGTCAGGGCCCTGGTATAAATGAGATGTGAAAACTGTGCTGATTTCATTTATAGTAAAATTCACTACTCGCTGGTATTTCTCAAAAATCCCCTGTACTTTCAACAGCACAGACTTCATGCTCCAGCTCCTCAGATGAGAGTTTATTTTCAGTGCTCCAACATGGATCTGGAAGAACTGCTGCTTGCTTTCCCTGGATTTCTTGCCAAGAGGTCACAACAGCTCGTTTGTACTCGGAGCAGCAGCGTTGCTCCTACTTCATTTCCATAACCATGGGGTACCATCCCGGCCCGAGAGCTGACACCCAGAGCCTGCTGATGCTGAACTTTGTACTGGCCTGGCCCTGCTGCCAGGAACTGTTGTTGTATGATGGGATGGCAGGATTTGTCCATGGGAAAAGCCAACTGTGCCCTGGGCTGATCCCCCAGTGTGGGCAGCAGGGGAGGGGGGGGATTCTGCCCTGTGCCCTCTCAGGTGAGACCCCACCTGCAGAGCTGCCCCCAGCCCTGGGGCCCAGCACCGGAAGGACGTGGAGCTGCTGGAGGGAGTCCAGAGGAGGCCACGGAGATGATCAGAGGGATGGAGCAGCTCTGTTGTGGGGAGAATTGGGATTGTTCAGCCTGGAGAAGAGAAGGCTTTGGGGTGACCTAATTATAGCCTTCCAGTGCCTGAAGGAAAACAACAAGAAAGATGGAGAGGGACTTTGGACAAGGGGCTGGAGGGACAGGACAAGGGAGAATTACTTCAAACTGAAGGAGAGTAGGTTTAGATTAGATATTGGGAAGAAATTGCTCCCTGTGAGGGTGGCGAGGCCCTGGCACAGGTTGTCCAGAAAAGCTGCGGTGGCCCCATTCCTGGAAGTGTCCAAGGCCAGGTTGGATGGGGCTTGGAACAAACTGGGATAGTGGAAGGTGTCCCTGCCCAGGGGACAGGCAGGGGGTGGCACTGGATGATCTTTAAGATCCCTTCCAACTCAAACCACTTCATGATTCTATGGCTCCATGATTCTATGATTCCATGATTCTGTAATTCCATGATTCTACTCCCACTGAGGACAAGCAGCAGTGCTCCATCAGGCTTAGCAGCCAGTGGGAACTGACTCACCCCTGTGTGTCCCCATGCTGTGGATCCCAGCTGTCATGGAGCCCAACAGCTGGAGATGGAAGTGGTGGGAGTGTCCATTATGGGGACGTGTAGGTGCTCCATGTCTGGACAGAGGGTGGTCACTACTCCAGGCACACTCGAGGAACGTGCTGGTGCAGTGGGTGGAGGGCAGGGGAAACTGTTGGTGGCCACTGAGGTAGAGTTTGGAGGTGACTCATGACAGGCCTGGGAGGTGCCAAGGTCACCATGACAACCACTGACCACCACCAGCAGGGGCGGCAGGTCATGGAGGAGCAGGGCCAAACAAGGCCTCACCTCACCTTCTTCCCACCGCCCCAGAGCCGGCAGCACAGCGGGCGCTGGTGTGGGGCTGGGGGCCCCTCACACTGTCCTGGGGCTGGGGGCCCCTCACACTGTCCTGGGGCTGGGGATCCCTCACACCATCCTGGGGCTGGGGACCCCTCCCACCATCCTGGGGCTGGGCACCCCTCACACTGTCCTGGGGCTGGGGATCCCTCACACCATCCTGGGGCTGGGGGTTTCTCACCCTGTCCTAGGGCTGGGGTCTCTCATGCAGGGCTGGGAGCCCCTCACACCATCCTAGGGCTGGGGGACACTCACACTGGGCTGGGGGCCCCTCACACTCTGGGCGCAGGTCCATGGGCCTCTGACATGAAGCCCCTTCTTACCCAGAGCAGCTCTGAAGATTGGGACCTTGACCTGGACAGCCTCCTGACCTCCCGCTCCACCAGCACCCGTGACCTGCAACTCATGGAGGAGAAGGTGAGGGTCTCTCCCCCAGGACAGGATTCATGGCCCCCTCTGGCACAAGGGGGCCTTTAGGCCTTCAGCCTGCTGGGTCAGGAGAGCGTGCCAAGGCTCTCTCCAATGCCTGGGAGAGGCAATTGTTGGATTTGGGCCACCTTTGACATGAATGGTTGTGCCTCCAACCTGACCCTGGGACACAGCTGTCATATCCTATTTCCAAGTCACCTGTGGTTTGGAATAAGTTACCATTTGGAATAAGGCACCATTGGCCATGGCCTTAACCTGGACTCAGATGTTGTTCCAACGACACCCTGGAAGAGAGTGAGTTTTGATGGGATATTGAGAAGAGATTCTTCCCTGTGAGGGTGGGGAGGCCCTGGTTGCCCAGAGAAGCTGCAACTGCCCCATCCCTGGAAGTGTTCCAGGCCAGGTTGGACAGGGCTTGGAGCAACCTGGGATAGTGGAAGGTGTTCCTGTGGATTGAAGTAAGATGAACTTTAAGGTCCCTTCCAGCCCAAACCATCCAGTGATTGTGTGATTCTGTGATTATGCATGTTGGGGCTTTTTGTTTGGAGGTCACCTTGGCCACAGTGAGGGATGTGGCAGGAACACAAACAGCACTTTGGAATTCTTTATCTCATGGTAGGAGAGTGGCAATAAGGTCTTACGTTTGCTCTCCCAAAGGTAAGAACTTGTGACAAGGCCAAAAAGAAGACTCGACGTCTCCACAAACAGTTACGGCAGCAGTTTTTGAAAGAACAGGAGAGAAAGATGGCGTGGAGGAAGAAGACAGCCGAACAGTTTAAAAAATCCCTGGAAGTGTTCGATCGCAGGAGCGGGAAGGTGTCCGACGCCACCTCCCGTCGTTTGCCTGCGGGTGAAGCAAAGCCCTCGGAACAGGCGGGGGCTGCCGACAAAAAAGCGACCAAGTAACGCGTCCGGAGAGCTCCTCCTGCAGGCTGTGCCCCGGCTCTGGCCACGGCTCCCAGCACACAGGGATTTTAGGAAGTTAACGCTCCTTTTGCAGCAATAAAACAGCACAATACTTTCCTCCCTCTGGTGTTGCTGCCCTTTTAAATCGATGGGAATGGGGTGATTGGAAAGCCGTGGGCTGGGAAGGAGCGGTGAGGCAGCTGCAGGAGTGAAACACCTCTTGAAGGAATTGTTTTCCTTCGAGGCAGTGGGAAAGTGGTGTGAAAGGGATAGACGTTTTCCTTGGCTCGAGCCTTGGCGGTGCTCCCAGGGAATGGTCACAGCCCCAAGGCTGCCCAGGCTCCAGGAACGTTTGGACAATGCTCCCAGGCACAGGGTGGGATTGTTGGGGTGTCTGTGCAGGGCCAGGAGCTGAACTGAATGATCCTGGTGGGTCCTTCCCAACTCAGGATATCCCATCATATTCTATGTTCTGGTTTTCCAGCCACCATTGCAGCGTTAGATTTCATAACACAAACCTTTTCTGCTTGAAATGAAGCTGCTCATTTTTTATGCTTCCCAGTGACCTCGAGGGAATAATTGGACCTTGGAATATTGCTGTCATGTCCTCAATCAAGTTTTTTCTTCACTGGATTGAAAAAAGCTCAGTACCTTTACTCTGTGCCCCTCAGATGGAATTTCTGAAGGGAATTCTCAAAGCTGATGGGAAAGGCGTAGCTCAGACACCAGGACAGCACAGGCAAGTCACACCTCAGTGCTCAAAACTCAGGAGCCATCAGGCCTTGGCAATGAATTCTCCATTTAATGAAAAACTGTATTATTTAAAGAAGAACAAAACTTTTCCCTAACCTTAAACCTGCAGAGCTGCCCTCCATGGCCTTCGGACACTCCTGTATCTGGCTTCTGCAGCATCCTGGAGCAGAGTCTTGCTGTTTAATAATGGAATGTGAAAACCCAACATGCTGTAAACCTACAGTCTGGGCAAATTCACTGTGCATCCCATTCTGTGCTACGAGAAGCAGAGACTGACTGCTCATTCCTTGTCTCCCCATTTTCAGATTCCAGAGTCCTTGACTTTGTCCCCCTCCATCAGCCTGTTGATTTGGGTGGATTCAGCTTGGCTCTGCTGTGCATTTCATCTCATTGCTATGGTAACAGCTCCATCCATCCATCCATCCATCCATCCATCCATCCATCCATCCATCCATCTCCCAAACAGCGCCCACCCTGAGCACCAGTGGGGTCCTCAAGTGGTTCCTGGCATGCAGCAGCATCCCGAGGGGAGTGGGGGATGGAAGCAGAGGGGCTGTGGTGCCCTAACAGAGCTCCTCTGTGTTGAGGTTACAGAGCTCAGCCCCTGCGAGCCCCTCCCCATCCTCCCTGTGCTGGGGGAAGCCAGTCACCGGAGTCTCCAGTCCCCCAGCTCAGTGCTGTCCTTGATCCCGGTGTCTCCATGGCACAGTCAGCCCTGGCACGCAGCAGCACCCCAGGGATGAAGAGCCCCAGGCCTGAGGTGATGCCTGTCCCCCTTTGCCCTCTCCTCGCCACCTCCCTGGCTTCTGGAAGCCCCTTGAAGCCCCTGGAGCTGCTGGAGCAGGACCATTCCCCAGGACAAGCTGTGGGTGTTGGCACATCCCGGACCCGGCTCTGGGTGTCTGTGCTGATCCAGCCCTGAGTGTTCTCACTGGGCAGAGCCAGGAAGCAGCTGCCTTTTGCCTGGGAGATGGAGGTTGTGACTTGTTGCAGACTCATGGAATCACAGAATCATTAAAGTTGGAAAAGCCCTCTGAGATCATCATGTCCAATCGTTCCCCCAGCACTGCCAGGGCCACCACTAACCCCTGTGCCCAGTGCCACATCCACAGGGCTGTTAAATCCCTCCAGGGATGGGGATCCACCCCTGACCTGGGCAGCTGTGCCAGAGCTGAACCACCCTTTCCATGAAGAAATGTTCCCCAATATCCACCCTGCCCCTCCCCTGGCACAGCCTGAGGCCGTTCCCTCTCCTCCTGTCCCTGTTCCCTGGGAGCAGAGCCCGACCCCCCTGGCTGCCCCCTCCTGTCAGGGACTTGTGCAGAGCCAGAAGGGCCCCCTTGAGCCTCCTTTGCTCCAGGCTGAGCCCCTTTCCCAGCTCCCTCAGCCGCTCCTGGTGCTCCAGCCCCTTCCCAGCTCCGTTCCCTTCCCTGGGAAGCCCCTCAAAGTCTCAATGAGGGCCCCAGAACAGGACACAGGATTTGAGGTTTGGCCTCAGCAGGCAGATGCTGACCAAACTCTCACACTCTGGTCTCAATGCCCTGACAGCCCCAGGGACATTTTCCTGTGCCACAGCTGCCCACAGCTGCCCACAGCTGGCTATGTCCCTCTGTACTCCTGCTCCTGCCACCCAGCTCCAGCCTGGAGCTCAGAGCCATCCCAGCACCTCCAGCCCTCCCGTCTTCCCCGTTGGGTCCAATTGCTCCGAGCTTCCACCAACCCCACCGCACCCGTCCCTTCAGCCAGCAGGGACTCCCTGGTTTCTCTGTGCCCTGCCTGGGCCTTTCTGACAGGCTCTGGGGCCCAGGGAAGTGCAGACTCCTTCCCACCTGTTCAGGATACGGATGCCATCATCCCACTGACAGCACGACATGGGAATGAGGGAATAGCAGCCAGAGCTGCAGGTGGGATGTGGTCAGGGATCAGTCAGCCCAGTGGATTCCCCCAGGGCTTGGTGTAGTGCCAGAGCTCCACATTCCCAGCAGAGCACAATGCAAGGCTGCAGCCAAGGGACGGTGGCAGGAGGGGACTGTCCCTGCAGTGACAGGTTGGGGTGCTGTCACCTGCAGCAAGGCTTCATTGTGTGCCTCTGGTCTTTCACCATCATTTTACAATTGGTTTAAATCACCCCACTCCCTGCTGTCCCTTCCCAGGTCCCACACAGGGGTGGATGGCAGCAGGAACAGGGAAATAATTTCGGCAAACCAAGCTGGGGTGGATCATGCTTTTCCAAGCTGATCGGCCGAGTTGGCTCTCATGCTCTGAACTGTGCTTCCCTTTGCTGCAGAAGACTGGGATTCAGCACCTGGAGAGGGGTTTGGATGTGAGTGAAGCCCAGCTGGGGCCAGGGAGGTCTGTGGTGTTCAGTGTCTGTCACAAGGCCCTGGTGTCGGACACAGCTGGACTCAAACTCGGTGTGCCCAGGCTGTACCCACACCCAGGGGCTCCTGACTGCCCCATCCCTGCTCGGACATGTCCCACACCCCTCCCCTGCCCACATACTGTGGATTCTTGGGCTCCTCTGGCTCAGGCAGTGATGCAGGCTGGTGGGTTTGGATGCAGGGAATTGTTTGAGGATGGATCTGAGGGTTTTCTACATCCTGGATGAGGAGGGATTGACGCAGGTTTGTGGATGTTTCATCTAGCTCCCAAATTGACCTGGTTTCCTTCCTGGATGAGGAGCTGCTGGCCCGGAGTGGTGTGTGGAGCTGCAGGATGAGTCGGGGCTGCTCTGGACATGTGTCATCACCCCCATCTCTGCCTGCAAGATGGGAATGTCTGTAATTACCCAGATCCAGGAGAGAGCAGCAGTGATCCACAGTCTTCCCTACTTCAGAGGAGCTTTGGAAGCGACCCATGGCTCCACCCTTTCCCTCCTCTCTCCCTGGATATCCCAAGGACTCGCTGTCCCTTGGAGCAGGCTGTACATGCTGGGACACAGGGGACTCTGGTGACAGTCACTGGCAGTTCATCCCATCTCCAGGTCATGGCTGTCAGGAAGTCCAAGTCTGCATTTCTTGGAGAGTGGTGGCCCATTTAAAACAAAGCAGTCAGGACACTCCTCAGCTTTGGAAAGAAAAATACATTCTTTTCATGATGGATTTAATTGCTAAAATGTCTGCAGGGTACATGGGCAGCCTTTTAGGGGGGTCAGGGATCCCTTCTGAAGTCCTTGTCAGGAAAAGCACAGCTCTCCATGTCTCAAGGGCTGTTCCCTGTGCTGTGATGAGCTCCATGAGGGACACATCCAACTGACAGCACATCCCCTTTGTAGCCTCAAATCACAGCCCTGATGTGCTTAAACCACATGACTCTTGATCACTGCACACCCAGGAAATCATGGATCTTCTGGATCTAGATCCAGTGTGATCCCTGTTGCCAAATTAGAGCCTGAGAAGGTGTTCCTGGGCAGGTCAGTGCTTTACCTGGAGCCTGTGGGACAGCGTGGCCCAGACTTGCAGTTCCAGCCACTCCTTCTGCCCACAGAGGACTGGGTGTGTCCCAGATTGGGTGGACCCAAACCCAGACTCACTGTCACACTGAATCTTGGTGTTGATTTGAATCAGTCCTTTGGCTGAACTGCTCAGGGCAGGAGGGGGCCCACATGCAGTTCACTGCTCCTGGTAATGAGCCTGGAGGCAAAGGACCTGGGGGTGCTGGTGACAGCAGCTGGACAGGAGCCCAGGTGTGCCCAGGTGGGCAAGAAAGCCAAGTGTCCCCTCATCCATCCTCACCAAAGCCACTCCAGAAAGCCCAGCCCTGATGGTCCCACTACATCTCCCATCAGCAGCCCCTCATTTGCTTTGTGTAGGGAAGCAGTTGATAACGTGTGAGCAGTGGGCACAGGCCCCAGCACTGCAGGTTTATTCATAAGCTCAGACACTCCATGCACAAAAATAAAGGCCAGAACAGGCTGGGACCAGGACAGAGGTGACGTGAGGGCATGGCCACTCCACCACTGCTGTGTGCTGGCTCTTGCTCCAGGGACAGAGCTGGCATCACTGGGAGCATGGGCTGGCATTCAGCAGTTTGCTGTATTTCCTGCTGGAAACCAAATCCTCCTCTCCTTGAGGGCATCCCTGTCACTGCCTGGGCAGAGGGTGAGGGCACAGGTCCAGCCGTTAAGGGCCATCATATTCTTTGCAGGCAGGTAATCTTGCTAATTCACAGGTAACTAATTAACTAAACCAGTACAACATCAGCATCTTCATCAGCTGAAGTTCATTATTACTTTTATGGCCCTGAATGTAGAGCCCTGTAAAACCATTCACGTTAACAGTGCGGCTTAGAGGAATTCTGGTGTGTTCTCATATTTCAAAACAGCTCCCTCGGTGCTCCTGGACACGCACTGGGCTGACCCGCACCTGGCAGACTTGACTTCGGGGGATAAAGTTTATTTTTCGGGTTATTTGTCGTGCTGTCAGGAACACAAGCCTGGGCAGCCCGAACGGAACGAGACGCCTCTTATCTCCCTTCCTCCCCCGTCACGGCCCCGCGGCCGCCATGACGCACGCCCGCCCCCTGGCGGTCGCTGCCGCGGGACTCCTGATTGGACAGCGATGGGCGCGGCTGAGAGGCGGGGCCTGCACGGGGCGGGGCAAGCGCCGCTCGCGGTAAAGCGCCGGGAAAGGCCCCGCCCCCTCGGGTCGCCTGGCAACGGGAGGCGCTGCGGCGGGATCGGGATCGGGATCGGGATCGGGATTGGATCGGATCGGGACCGGGACCGGGACCGGGACCGAGTGCGCTGCAGGGGCTGGAGGCCGCCTGGGGCCGGTATCTCCCAGCACCCGACCCCTGAGACACCCCGTCCCACGCCCGTGATCCCCCAGGGCCGCTGGTCCCACAGAACCCCCGTATCCCCCCGCCCCGACCGCCGAGCCGCCCGCCCCTCATACGGGGGTCCTCCCCCGACCTCTGACTGTCCCCCGGCCGGGGGTCCCTGGGTCCTTCTGCTGTCCCAGACCCACACCGAGGGGACCCTTCACTTCCTGTCAGCCCCCTCACACAGCAGCCCCCTGTCCCTTCCCTGTCTCCTCCCTGTCCCCTCCTCTTGCCCCTGTCCCTGCCAGCCCTGCCAGATCCCCCCTCCCACCCCATTCCTCTGGCAGTGCCAGGCCTGGAAGGGTAGAGGTTTCCCACAGAGACTTCCCACTGGCAGCCTTGCCTTTCCCTCCAAAGGAGTCCCACGGCCCCAGGCCATCTCCACACCCCTCTGGGGACTGCAGAGCTGCAGTTTGTGCTGCTCTACCTCAGCTGCTACTCAGAAGCTGCTGGGAGCTTTCTCCCCACAACCCTTCAAAGCCAGGAATCCATTACTCCCTTCCCATGGGTGTTTGACAGCTCCTCTGGGACAGAGACCAGCTTTAATCCACGACCCCATGTCCTCCTGACCCTGTGCCCAGACCTAGGAAGAACTCCAGCATTATCTGGAACTCTCATGTTTTCCCAAACTACATTGTTTCTCTAATGCTGTCACTATGTTTTCTTTTTAGAGAGAAAATACAAGAAGGGAGATTATGTGACAGCAGCAGCACAGGGACCTCGATTTTCTTCCAGAGTCTCCCCTTGTGTAAGAGCTGTCATGCCCTTTCTAGACCTCAAACCATTCAGCTCACAGGTGTTTAACTGAATCCATAGCAACAGGGGATCCAGCTGCATTCCAAGCATCCTTGTGAAGCAAGGAACCCTGGTGAAGGGCATGGCAACTCCACGGAAGGCAGCGATCCCATTAGGTGCCATGAAGGTGTTAGACCCACGCCAGTTAAAGCCTGATAACACGGAGACAGAAAGAATCCTGACTGTCCTGGATGAGACCATTGTCAAGCTGGAGATTACCAGGTTGATCCCATGGATTACTGGCTCCCTGGAGAGGTTTGCTAAGATGCTGGGACCTGAGATCACACACAGCCTTTTGGAGCACCAAAAGCTTTCAATGGAAATGCAGCACCTGCTCGCCAGCCCTGGAGATGAGGAGAGCAGGAGAGCTGGGGAGCAACGCCTGAAGTGTTCTCTTAGACACATCCTGAGGCTCTTCCTGGCCAACCCTTTGCTTTACCAGGGACTGAAATATGAAATTCGGGTGAGAGAGTCACCAGCTGATGTGTTTATCAAAGCCTTCGTCGAGTTCAGAAATTTCACGCTTGAGAGGCTCCTGACCAGTCCTGATGAAGAGAAAGCAATGATCCAGTTCATGGAAGACACCTCCCTCCGGGTTGAGGAACACAGGGAAGCCATCACAGCTCTACGGGCAGAGCTGGCGGAAGCAATCCAGGCTCAAGAGGAGGAGGTATGATCTTGTGAAAATATGTTTTCCAGCAAAGTGTTACTGGAGTAAAATTTTGATAACCAAAATCTGAACCTTACTGCAGTTCCTAAAGAGTTCCAGAAATACTTTCTAAACCAGATCCTAAACTTAAAAATACTATTTTTATTGTAAAATATAATGAAAAATGCTTATTGCACACTTGATTTTTTTTTTAAACTTGAATTTGGCATGTTTTGAACCTGTTGTCACCAGCCAACTTGAACAACACAAGTCTCTGAGTTCCAGAGGAGTGGCAGGACAGGCACAAACTGCTGAGGTGGTGCACTGGCAGGGTGACAGTGCCAGCTGCTTCATTCCCTGCTGCTGAAATGATGAAAAGTCATTACAGGGAGAGATTGCTCTGATTAAAATCCATTTTTAATATCTGCTCTGTCTTCATTCTTGCTTAAAACCAACATTTCTGTGACTCTCGACTCTAATAGCTGCCTTGGAGCATTTGTGATTAATCAGTGATTATATGAATTACATGAATCTTTAATTTTATCTGCAGCTGAGGCACAGATAATCGACTGGGCACTTCCCAGGCACTTTCCCAGCCTGTGGGCTGTGCCAACACCCAAGCCCTGAGCTCCTGACAACAATCCTTTGTTTTCTACCTGTGCTTTTCTTTCTCCTCCGTGCAAGAGGAGTGGGCTGAGGTTTTGTCCTGTGCTCGCTGCACTGGATGGTGCTGGTGGAGCCAAGGGCCTGCTTTCCCCTTTCCCTCTGCTCCTTGGAGTTCTTGGAATTGAGACACTTGAGATTTTCATGTGCAATTTGGCAGCTTGTCCAGGGCATTGTGAATAAATCTGTTTCACTGATCCCAGCGGGGGATTTCCCTCACTGAGCCGTGTCCCCCAGGCAGTCACTTGGAGCCTGATCCAGCCCTCGAGGGAGCCATGGGGCTGCTCCAGGGAATCTGGTTTGGCTGCTCCTCAGGTGGCAGTGCCAGTGGTTCGTTCACCCTCTGCCTTTACTAACAGGTTCCCAGAGGAGCAAGGAGGAAGGTTTCCAAAGCTCCTGTGTGAATCTAACTCTTCCCTCAGCTGGCAGTGGCAGGTCCTTGGTGCTACCTGAGCAAGCACCTGAGGATTCCGTCTTGGATCTCCTCCACTTTTGCAAGGGTGACTTCTGGGATCTCCTCCACCTTTTTGCAAGGCTCTTTTTTCTCCTGCCCACCTTATGCCTCAGTGGCATTTCCCAATGGCATTCCTCTTGTTTTCTGGTCCAGGTTAACAGGAAGGACAAAACGATCGAAAACCTCAAAACCAACATGGAAGAGCTGGACAAGGACTGCAAGGCTGACATCCGGCAGATCAAGATGGACGGGGAAAAGCAGCAAAAAGAGGATGAGAAAGCCTCCCAGGACAGGTGTGCCAAGCTGGAGCAGGATCTTCTGCGCCTGAGAGCACAGTTCAATGAACTGGTGCTGGAGCATCGAACCTCAGAGCTGGCTCTCAGGAAGGTAAAGGGGAGGAGAGCTCTGGGACAGGAGGTCTAAGCCTGTTTGCAGAGCTGTCAGCTCTGGCTGCTGCCTGCTGCAAGGAATTCCCTGGTCCCTGCTTGTTCCTGGCAGGATGCACATGGTGTTTGTCAGAGTGCGCCCGCTCTGTCCTCATGCTCTGCTGATTCCAGTGGAAAGCAGCCCTGCAGCGACAGCAGGGACAGAGCCTGTCACAGGTCCTGCTCCTGCCGGCTGCCTCGGCTCTGGGAACACCTTCACACTGTGCTGTGACACTGGGCAGGGTGCCGGGCAGCAGGGCTGGGGCAAGGCAGGTGAGGGACAGTGAGAAACAAGGGATCTGCTGCAGGGGGAGCAGAGCAAACACAATATTGGCTTGATAGAAGGGCATCTTTTAGAGTTGATTTGGTATTCAAGGTGGAATGTGGCTGATGTTGAGGACTCAGCAGTTCCTGCTCTGCCCAGCACTTAGTAGAAGAGACAAGCAAAGGAGTCAGGTTGGGCTGAATGAGGGGAAAATGTGATTTCATAGAATCATCCCAGAATGGTTTGGGGGGAAAAGACCTTAAAGTTCATGTAGTTTCAACTCCTGCCATGGGCAGGGACACCTCCCACTATCCCAGGGTGCTCCAAGCCCCATCCAACCTGGCCTTGGACACTTCCAGGGATCCAGGGGCAGCCACAGCTTCTCTGGGCAACCTGTGCCAGGGCCTCCCCACCCTCAGGGGGAAGGATTTCTCCCCAGTATCCCAACTAACCCTGCTCTCTGGCAGTGGGAAGTCATTCCCCCTTGTCCTGTCCCTCCAGGCCCTTGTCCCAAGTCCCTTTCCAGCTCTCCTGGAGCCTGCTGGTGACACACAGAATCTAGAACTAGAGAGAGTGTTTTCCTTCTCATTTTTTCCTGGGTCATCCCTCCAAACCAGCACAGCCTCCCACGAGCAGGACAGCCCATGCTGGTGATGGGGCATCTGTCACTCTTGCATTGGGTGGTACAGCATGAAGGGCTGGGCACTGACAAAGCAACAAACTCCAGTTAGAGCTGCAGTACAACCCCCAAAATCTTTGTCAGAGTGGCTGTGTCAGGCAGTCCCTGCTGCAATTCCTGCTTGTGGAGTGCTCAGCTCATTGCAGCACTCAGGCAGATGTATTTACTGACCACAGAGGCCTCCTTTCCTCAGCAAGTACAAGTTGTACTTGTGGTCTAAACAGCTGAGGTGTGATCTCGTGATGACCTGGGAGCCCTTGGGACATCCTGGGGCAGTGTCACACAGGAAATGGAGCAGGAATGATTCCACCGAGCACAGATACAGAGCTGGAGGCAAACTGCCCCAGGTTGTACAGCAGTACAGCCACTGATAAACTGCTTTACAGCCAGAAGTATCTTCTTATTTTAAAAGACACCATCTTCTGAGTACTTTCTGTCCCATGTTCATGTTTTGCAGTTCTCCATCCCTTCAGTCTCAGGCTGGTTGCCCCAGTTTGTCAATGACTTGCCACATTCCAACAGACACGTTCATTTCCTCCTGCAGAAAGCACCTGCCAGGTGCTGTTAAACCCCCCAGCTCCATGCTGGAAACCAAATAAAGCCCTTTGGGCTTCAGGGAATGTCCCAGGAGAATCCTCAAACCAGGGCAAACCACATATGTGTCAGCTGAGGGAAGCTTGTCATGAGGATGAGGTGTAATACTCAGCTAATGATGCTGGGGCCCAAAGCTTCCCTCTTTTCTCACTCAGGATACTTCTTGCCAGGCCTCAGGTGCCTGCAAAGATCCGATCTTGTTTTGTGTTTCAGAGGAGGTGCAACACGGAGAAGGAAATTGAGAACTGGATCCAGAAATATGACACAGACATGGCAGAAAAACAGGTATTGGCTTTAAGTGCTTTGCTCTGCCATGAGGTGATTTGCTCAGGTAGATTCCCATTCAAATGGACACGTGGCTCTTACCCAGGACCCCATGAAGTGAGAGGCAGTTCTCCATCCAGATGAACTATAGGAAAGGGATCTTTGTCCTGCCTGTGTGTCCAGGAGTCCTCTGCTCCTTTGGCTTTAGGAAAAGTTACATCTGGATCCCACAGTATTTGGGGGCAAATGGGTCACCACGTTCTGTCAGACACATCCACCAGATGCCAGGAAACTGCTTTTTCAGTTTTACTCCAATCTTCAATCCCTGTGGCCCTACCTGGTGCCAAGTCCTGCTCCTGTTCCTGCTGGATCCTTGAGGGATGTGCTGGGTGCTAAGGAACCCAACAGCCTGCACCAGCTGAGTCATAACAGGCTGAGGGTCACATCAGCACCCCCAAAATTTGCCCCCGGGAAGGCCAAGTGGCTTTCCTGTTCTTGCACTATTTGTGGGGATGGATAAAAGCTGCTGGATTCCTAAAAGAGCAAAATGCAGGGGGGGCCTTGAAAGCTGCTGCTAATTGTAATGAATGATCCCCCCATCAGATGTTTAATAATGGGATTATTTTGGTTTCCTGTCTGTGGGGAGGCAGGAGCCCCAGGTTTAGGGCAGGATTTGTCAGGGCAGACCAACCCCCACACTGCTGGTTCCCCAAATCTTCCATTGTGGGAGCATTTTTCAGAGGAGCATGAAAATACTGGGACCCAGAACCTCATGAAATTCCCTGGGTACTGGGCACATGCTTTCCTTTTAAATTCCTTTGGAAAGGCTCAGCTCAGCTCCCATTTCTGCATGACTTTGGGATGGGTTTCAGGACCCTCACCTGGGGATGTGGGGAGGAGCTGCTGACCTGCTGTCCCTGGTCCCTGCTGTCCTGCCAGGCCACGTTTGAGGAGGTCCAGGCTGCCTACAACGAGGAGAAGGCCAAGCTGTCCGCGCTCATGGAGAAACACGCTCTGCTGCTCCAGGAGTATTCCCAGATTGTGGAGGAGCGCAGGATGATTAAGGAGAAGGAGGAGGAGGCTGCACGGATCTTGGCCAACAGGAACCGCGCTGCCACCTGCATCCAGTCTGCCTGGAAAGGCTACCTGGTGCGGTCCATCTACAAGCCAATATTGAAGAAGCTCAGGAGCAAGGCCAGGGGCAGGAGATAAAGCCCCAAATTCCTTTTCTTTCCCTGGAAAAGCTGATGGGTCTGAGCTCTTCCAGATAAAAGCATTAAATTGTTGTGGTTGGAAAAGACCTTTTAAGATCATCAAGTCCAACTGCCAACCCAGCACCACCATGTTCACCACTAAGCCGTGTCCTCAAGTGACACATCCAAATGCCTTTTGAACACTTCCAGGGATGGTGACTCCACCACTTCCCTTGGCAGTCTGTTCCAGGGCTGTTAGAACCCTTAACGTGAAAAAAGTTTTCCAAATATTTAATATAAACCTCCCCTAGTACAACATGGGGTCATCTCCCCTCATCCCATTGAGTCCTGCCTGTGTGGATTTCACAGTCCACTCTTGACTTTAGGGCCCTTCCTTGAAGCATCCCTTCNAACGTGAAAAAAGTTTTCCAAATATTTAATATAAACCTCCCCTAGTACAACATGGGGTCATCTCCCCTCATCCCATTGAGTCCTGCCTGTGTGGATTTCACAGTCCACTCTTGACTTTAGGGCCCTTCCTTGAAGCATCCCTTCCCAGGAGAGAGCAGTACCATCCCTCTCTCCTTGGACATGACCAGGGGAGGTGTGTGCCCCTCTTGACAGCCACAGGAGATGCTGGGATCTGTGAGACTTGGAGATGTTGGTATCACTGTGGATAGTCTGGGCAGTAGTTACAGCAAAAAGGATATTCCCTGCCCAAGGAGGCTTCAGTTCCCAGACACCAACAGCCCAAGAGCTCCTGGCAAAAGATAGGATTGTTCAGTCTGGGGAAGTGAAGGTCCAGGGAGACCTTAGAGACTGTTCCAGTGCCTAAAGGGGCTCCAAGAGAGCTGGAGAGGGACTTGGGACAAGAGCCTGGAGGAACAGGACAAGGGGGAATGGCTTCCCACTGCCAGAGGGCAGGGATAGTTGGGATCTTGGGAAGGAGTTGTTACCTGTGAGGGAGGGGAGGCCCTGGCACAGGGTGCCCAGAGAAGCTGTGGCTGCCCCTGGATCCCTGGAAGTGTCCAAGGCCAGCCTGGACGGGGCTTGGAGCACCCTGGGATAGTGGGAGGTGTCCCGGCCCATGGCAGGGGGTGGGACTGGATGGGCCATTCCGTGACTCTGAATAGCGGCCTTTGGAGCCCAAAGCACTCTCAGGCTGTTGCAGGCACAGGGCTGGCCCCAAGGGCTGCCTCAGCATCCAGGGAGCTCCTGGCAGAAGGATTCTCCGGGGAGAAATTGCTCACCCAGCTCCAGAGGGGCAGGAGCCCAGTCCAGGGCAGTGCATGGAGTCTCCTTCAGCCCCGGAGCTGCCTGGCCTGGATCCCGGGGCTTGGAGTGCAGTACCCTCTCCAGAGGTTTTCTGGGGCTAGGGGAGCCTGGCAGGGCTGGGACAGTGTGTGCAGGTGATGGGTGAGACTAATGGGATCAGGGGGATCAGAGCGGATCAGGGAGATGAGTGAGAGGCGATCTGTGACAGGGCACAGGGGGCGGGAAGGGAAGAGAGAGCAGAGAGAAGAGGGAATGGGGAAAGCAAGGGGGAGCAGGAAAAGCGAAGAAGGAAGGAAAGAGCCCTCAGCAGATGTGGGGACACCTAGCCGGGCAGAACCTGCCACAGGGACCCCCTCAGGCATAAAATCCAAGCCCGTGTGCTGGTGGGGGGAGCGGGTGAGCGGGACCGTGGAATGGGGCTTCTCCTCCCGGCAGCGCGGGTGGCACCACAGGGGATTTTTTTTACGGCAAGATTTATATGGGACAATTTTCACGCCCCCCTCCCCCCTCCCCCAGCACGAAATG
>WBMZ01000822.1:0-33735 GCA_013400975.1 Atrichornis clamosus
CTGCTAGGATGTGAATATAACTTAACGGTTTCCTCTAATTTGACTCCAGGCCATCTTTCCACAGCATGGAAAAGTGCCCCAGCAGACCACAGTAGCTTGCTTCTGCAAGGGTTGAGACACCTACAGTTACCAGTCTTGGGGCCAATCAGTCTACACAGAGTTTGATACCTGCCTGTCACTAATGTTCCCAGTCTCTCAGAGGTGTGCAGTAGGTTTTCCAGCTGACTTCTGGCTGCTTGTTAGCTAATGTCCACCCTTATGTTCTCCATGCGCAGAGAACTTGGCTAATGCAGTGCCTGACTCCATGAGTACAGGAAAAACAGAGAAAGCAGAACTAACTGGGCAGCTGTCCATGTCAAATATTGCCCCCTCTGTCTGATTCCTAGATACTACTCTGTTTCATGATTCTCTTATCAACTTCCTTTCTTTTGACTTCTTTGATTCCTTACCTGGTTAATTCAAGTTTAACTAACGTAATTAAACACACTTCCTTTTAATGAATTATCTAAAATCTTATTCTAGGGAGGCTGGCCAAGTCCAGAGTTCAGAAAAGGACTTTATGTTCTTATCTGAAACCCTTCACCAGTTCTGTGTCCTTGCAGCAGCCAAGATTCATGATTCTGCTGTTTCTGTCTTTTCTTGTCTGCTTCCTGGTGGTATGGCAGAAGTCCTGAAAGTGTTTTCCTCTTATTTCTTGTCTTTGTTTTACCAATAGCCACATCTTCTCAGGGCAGGTTCAGTACCTCAAATCATCTTCTTCCTTCCTGTACTTCTACGTGGTCAGACAGCCTGCTTAAGTCCAGCAGGGTTGCATCTCTCTTCCATATTCCATTTGTAGAGCTGGTAGAGGCACAGAGCTTAATCTACTGAGTCTCATCTTTTGCCTCTGGGTCAGATATTTCAGAGACAGCTTCAACACTTGTTTTTATTCCCCAGGAGAGTCTTTGTCCCATAGGGAGCTCACAGTGTAACCTATCAATAAATTGCTGGCACAAAGTAGACTTTCCTTTTATTATATTCTTTGTGCTAGTTCCCATCTCTATGAGGCTGCTGGCTGGCTGTATTTTGGGCAGCTCAATGACAAGGCTCATGGCCAAATACTGGGCAGCCCAAGAAAAGTCATTGTGTGTGGTGTGAACTGTGGGAGGGACTAAAGCCCCCTTGAGAACAGCCCTGAACAGGCCCCTAGCATACTTCATTTCCCACTTCTAACTACAATAAATGAACATGTGAATGCATATTTTTGCACCCTTTAATATGGCCACAGTAGAGCAGACCTATCCCAGGGTCTTTTCTTCTTCTCCATCTCTTCCTCCCTGTGGTGTGGTTTTGGCTGTGTTTGTGGAAGAGGTTTTCCCGTGGTAAGAGCTGGGACTGTGAAAATCTTTTGTCACGTCGCTACAGAATAAGTTGGTGCTGTTGTTACCTCTTGTTTGTGCTGCTGGTGCCAGCTCGGGTCTGAGAATCTGCCCACCATGACTTGTTGTCCTTTCCTGGTTTCTTTGCAGGACAATCCACGGTCTGATCTACAATGCACTGAAGCTCTTCATGGAGATGAACCAAAAGCTTTTTGATGACTGCACGCAGCAATACAAGGCAGAGAAGCAGAAGTGAGTTAAGAGGTTTATGCCAAGTAACCTGAGCTCATGATAAACTCTCATTGGGGTACAGTAACAGATGGTAGATGCCAATAGGCAGAGGGGAAATGGAAAGGTGGTGCAAGTAATTTTGACAAAAAGTAGGATTCCTTAGGAAAAACTACAAGTAGGGATGAGAAAAGGTAAAATGTGTGCCCTAATAAAAATCCTTTCAGTCCTGCTGAAGCAAGTAGCCTAGAAAAGAGTGACAGAGTTCGCTGAGTCATGAGGAAATAGATTGCCATGTAGAGGATACTCAGCTTTGCTCTGCCTTGGAAATATTTACCAGTTCATAAATTAACCAGTTGTGGTTGCAGTGATGTCAGTAGAATCCTACTGCTTTAGAAAGACTATTCTGAAGACTATTCTACTTGCTGCAGTGGACATAATGCATCTTTCATGCCACAGAATGCTTTCAATTTCCCAGTGATAAAGATGGAATAATTCCTGCAATTTCAAAGGGCGAATGGTGGGGATGAAATCTGAGCCCAGCAGGTGCCTGTGCCATGATGCTACAAAGAGGAAAGAACTCCACGTTTTCTGCTACCTTGTGCTGGTTTTGGTACTTCTATGGCTTGCCTTGGTGAGCTGAGTCAGTCCAGTAAACTGGAAGGAAACTTTATTGTTTTTTATCGCAAGGGTCTATTTTCTGCTGATTCAGTGACATAAAATTGTGCTCCTCATTCGTGGATGAGCCCAGGCTGCTCGTGGGGAGAGCAGAGGTAATTGTTGCTGGGAGTGGGGAGCTCTGGGGTGCATTCCATTGTTTTGGTAAATAGGAGTAAATAACTTGATAAGAAGTAATAAGTTCATGTATGAATCAGAGCTTCAGATGGGTAACCTGCTTATGGAGAAATTAAGGTTTTGTTAAGATCTAAAATGGGAGCAAGCAAGATTTCTTTTTTTCCCATTCTAGGGCGTTTGTGAAGCCCACAAATATCTTCACATATATTTTAAGTCACAGTGACAACACATTTCCTACAAGATCTACCTAGTGTTTCCATCAGGAGCTTTCTCTCCCTGTTTAGCTGCTGACCTGCTGAAGGTGACTGTTCCCAGCTCTGGTGTGTGACTGATGGAGAATTGTTCTGAAAAAGCTCAACAAAGCAGCTCAGAGCTGTCCAGTGAAAGGATGGGTAGAGCTGCACTGTTTTCTTCTCTTGTTAAGACAATTTTTTTTTGTCTAGTGCCTCTGTGTCTAATTAGGCTTCAGAAAACCTTGTGCTGTGAACTAGAAAATAGCATGTGTGGAAAGGATTGCACGTGCAAACAAACCCGGGAAATGGGGAAAAGGAGAGAGCTTGTAGGTTCACTGTGAGGCTGCAACCAGTTCTTGAGAGGCTTGATTATGACTTAGGCTTGTTTTTAATTAGTTAACACACCTACAAGTGACATGCCAGCTCAGGCCTGTCACCACTGCACTCGTAACCATGCAGCTGAATCTGGGGTGGTCACGAAGGACAGACTCTCCAGGGAGATGTGGCGAGGCTGTCTCTCTGCTGCTCAGTGCTAATGGACTGACTGCACCGTTCTAATCTCCCCAGTCATCTTGAAACTGAATTATCAGAATTCTTTAGAAAATCAGTAAGGAGGTTGGGGCAGATAGTGTCTTGTCCTGAATGGGTTATTCATTTGGGGTGTTTTAGGGTTGGTTTGTTGGAGGTTTTTTTGTGAGCCTTTTTTTTCTGGTGGAGTAATCTGCTGCTTGAAACCTTGGCAGCTTCATTCTCATTTTTAGCCTACATGAATTTCAAGAGTGTGATGTGATTACAGAGTATAAGAACTTCTTTAACATGGGTAGATGGGGCACTAGAGAGACCAGTAGCTGGGATGAAAGCCCAGGTAGTTAAAATCAGAAATAAAGCAGAGATTTTAGTGCAGATGTTTAAAATGTAGAAGAGAATAACAAGCGGTGGTGGATGCTCACCTGTTTGCAGGGAGCATTCACTGTCCTGGGATTTATAAGGACCATTCAACAGGAATGGTCATTTAAAATGTGTGCCAAGAGCTGTGCCTGGGGTGTTTGGGCAACTCTGTGGTATGTTGTAGTTGGAGGGAGAAGGAATAGTAGGCAGTGGAACCACAGCTATATCGGAAATGACAGTTTGTCCTCTGCATCTGTGGGGCACCAGGAAAATGTGTGTTTGAAATCCAGAATGGTGTCATGGCTTTACCCCAGAAACCAGACACACTGGTCCACTCCTGGCAGCACAAAGCCAGGGCAAAAGTACCTGTGCAGCCCATTGTTGCCACCCTGTGCTCTGAGGTGAGCAAGGAGTATGCCTGCCTACCTTCTGCTAATTGCAATGTGTCCCCTCTTCTTGCCTGATCTCACTGTAGGTAGAATTAGGGGTCTCTGAAGGACAGGGCAGCTCTTCCCCTTGCCTGTGCTTTTCTGCTGTGTCCTGCTTTTGTCATCCTGTAAATGAAAGCTGCACTTTCCCCAGGAGTTCACACTTGTCTTGCTCTCTCTCTCTGCAGGGGAAGGTTCAGGATGAAGGAGCGAGAAGAAATGTGGCAGAAAATAGAGGAGCTGGCCCGGCTGAACCCCCAGGTGGGTGACAACAGGACCTAGGACAAATGAGACAAGAATGTGCTGGGGCTCTTGACCTGCTTCCTCAGCCCATGAGAGCAGGTTTTAGCATCTAGTCTGAGTCCTGTTCATGCTGCTGCAGCAGTGGTCTGTCCCTCCCAAAAACCAGTGTCTTGGGAATGTTTTTGACGTTCTATCAGCCTGGCTCTCTGTAGCACTGACCTCTAAGTCCTGCCTTATAGGGAGCATGTACGTGTTTACGGACCACGCTCTCAGCTGCAGCTGCACCTGCAGTGTGCTGGGACTCACAGGGTAGAGGGGAGGAGAGGATACTCCTTTCCTGTCTATGCACCTACTGCTGCGTTTGTAGGGGCCAGAGAGGGCGGCTGGAAGGGGTGTGCCATGCTGTATTAGGCTGCTGGGGGAGAAGGCTTGGTGTTGGGTGGAGTGCTGACTCTCCAGTTGTCTGTGTTGTCTGCAGTACCCCATGTATTACGCACCTCTACCCTTGCCTTCTGTCTGCTGTATGGAAACGGAGACCCCGACTGCAGAGGATATACAGCTCCTGAAGAAAACGGTGGAGACGGAGGCTGTGCAGGTGCGTGGGTGACTCGAGTCCTTTCACAGTTGCTCTCAGTCCAGCCAGGACATCAGCATAGCCAGTCCAGGCTCCAGCAGCCAGAACTGGCTTTCCAAGTGTTCTCAAGGTAAATGCCGCTACTCTGATCATTAAGAGATCAACCTGTAGCCTGAAGGGTGGAGTTTATCTAACCTCACTCTGGGAAAAGTACAACTGGGACTTTTCTGTGTCCTTTTGGTCTGTGTTTGGCTCTCAGCCAAAACAGTTCTGGAGCATGCTGTAGTGTCACCCAACAACATATCCTAGAGTGGTGAAGTCAGAGGCTGAAGGCATGAAGAGGTTTGCTACTGATTCCTGACTCCTTTGGTTTGTTTGTAGATGCTGAAAGACATTAAGAAGGACAAAGTTTTGCTGCGCCGGAAGTCTGAGCTTCCACAGGATGTCTATACTATAAAAGCCCTGGAGGCTCACAAGAGAGCAGAAGAGTTTCTCACCTCAAGCCAGGAGGCTCTCTGACGGGCTCAGGAGCTGGCCCAGGAAGCTCTGCCCCATCCCTTTCCTCCAGGGGTCATGGAAATGCACTCGGTTCTCATGTATAAGTAAGGAATGAACATGGTGAGCTGTGCCTGTCCTCCACTCCCATCTGCATACCTCCAGGGTAGATCTGGTTTTACGTTATAACTTGTATCTCACCACTGTCGTGTCCTCCTGCTTTTTCTCCATCCTCCTGCTTTTCCACCTTGGCTGTGTGGGCATGAAGGGAGCCTGCCTGACCTCTGCTTGTATCAGTCCAGGCAGGACTCACTTCACTGTGAGCTGCCACCAGGTTCTTACTCTGCCTGAAGCCAGAGCCTTGCCCCGGCTCTGTGTTGGCCAGAGGCTCCATGTGTGGCTCAGTGTGCTGCTCCGAGTGCCCATCTCTGCTACACCTGCCCCTTGTGGCCTGTGCAGCTGAGCCCTGCTGTGCTAAGAGGTCAGGCTGAGCTTGGGGCAGAAGCAGAGTTTGTGAAGGCTCTGCTGTCTCTCTGCCTTGGGGTGCAGCTCCACAGCTGAAAGGTCTTATGTACAGCAGAGATGTTTGCTTCCACCTTTCTTTTGCTACAAGCCCCTTGTTCTGTTACCCTGTCAGTGGAGTGGGGGTTCAGTGCTTTGTCACCCCCAGTAAAGCTGGGTGCAAGCACTACATACTATTGCAGTCCTCCTTTTAGAGCATCCTTAGAAGCTCTCTTGTGAGAAAGTGAATTCCTTCAGCTGTTTGTGTCAGTCCGTGCTGACTCATCTCCATCCCGATGTCTCGGGTTAATTGTGGGCCCAGAATTAACTTCCCGCTTTGTAGCAGGTGTCAGCCACTGTCTTCAACTTTCTTCCTCTACCTGCTAAATTAAAATACTCCTGCAGCTCTCCCTTTGTCTCTGTATCCCATCCTTAGCTCTTCAGGGCCAGGGTTTCTAGGAGGCTTGTGCTGCTAGTCATTTCCGCAAGCTAGTGGAAGCAATGGGGCGTGGCTGAGTTTGAGCGTTCAGTTGTCTCCTCGTTATTAACAATGGCTAAGCACTACTGCTGAATTGCTTCCATGGGTGCTCTGAGCAAAGTTCACCTCGTCCTGTTACTTTGGCACCTGCTGTGGCCCGAGGCCCTTGTTAGTTATCACACGGTGCATCAGGGACTCGTGCTAACTTAGCATTTAGAGACACTTGCTGATAGCCCAGGGGCTTGCGCAGCACTTGGGTGCTACTGTGACCCAGCTTTCACCCCTATTTCTTGTGGTGCAGATTTAGTGCCAGGCCAAGGTGCCACCTCAGAGGCTGGCCTGTGATAAAGAAGGGAGTCCTCCTTGCTTCTTATCTGCTGCACCTGCTTTCTTGTCACATAAGCTTAAGTGGGTTTGCAGTGGTGCAGGGAGCCTGCGGGGTTGGTGCTAGCCTTGACACCGCTTTGCAGTGGCGTGGGATGTTGTAGAAGGTTCTGGTATATCTGCTTGTCCTCACCAGTAAACCATTCCCAGGTCAGAGGATCATCCCCTCTATCTTACTGCTAGTGTGCAGCACATCTTTCCTCCAACCCCAACGAGGCTGTTTCTACCTGTGTATCCTGCATCCCTGCCCTGTGTAGCTGTCTCCCGGCTCAGCCCTCACCAGGCATGCCCCCATCTCTTGGGAGGAGCTGGCGAGCGCATGTGTGAGATCCCCCCGTCACGCAGGACCCCACCTCCCCTCCGCTTCACACAATGGGCCAGTTCGTCAGGAGACTTCAGAAACACCTCAGGGAGGTTATTGCTTATTTTGAACATTAGTCTGAGCTCATGATCAGCTGCCAATCAATTACCTCATGCCTGGCACAGCACGCAGACATGCACCGGGTGGTGCTGGATGGTGGCACAGCGGAAATGGGGACTGCCAGGCTCAGGCTGGGCAGGATGCTTCTTCCTGTTTCAGTACAGGCTTTCCAACTGGCTGCTTAGCATTGCGCTATAAGCCAAGACCTCATTTTTAGATTGCTACAGCATGGTGTGCCCTCACTTGAGCCTGCTTGCTGCTGGGCAGTGGCCGCCTTTCCCCACTGTGGGCTGCTCTGCCTGCAGAGGGAACAGAATCTTGTGGTGTGCAGAGGCTGGCACTGTCCTGCAGATGATCCTTCTCTGCCTGGCCAGAGGAATGCTGCTGGGCTTGTGCCATGTGCAGGGGCAGGATTGTAACACATCATGACTACATGCTGTATGGCTTTGATGTTCCCATAGCTTTTTGTGTCTTGTTTTGGGTCAGGGAACTTAGGCTTAGTATCTTCACATCATCCTTTGTTTGCTGCCTATTCATTCCAGTGTCCTGGACACCTCAGAAGGGGACCATGTGAGAAAGGGGGGAGTGTGCTCACCCTCTCACCACATGTACTGCTCATAGGCAGACCTGCATCTGCCACGCTACAGCTGCCCCCTGCTCAATACTTGGTTTCTAGCATTAGTGCTGCTCATTTCTGCCTACACCTTTCCCCATGTCAGCCAAATGGACAGAACTGGAGCTGCCTCTTCCACTCCACCTGGCTTGCTCCTCCCAAGGGAAAAAGCAAAACAATTGCATTCACACCCTGGACACAAGTATTAAGCTGCTTACAGTTCATATGTACATATGGTGTACTTTATTTTCAGTAGAGCATTACATAGTATGAAAGTGTTGGATTTTGTACAGATGTCCCTGTATGTACAGAACTAAATAAAACCAATCTCTTGGAATGACACATCTTGCTCTGCCTCTGATATTCCAACACACAGCCCCTGTCCTGAGAGGATGGGCCCTAGCCTGGAGAGGGACTTCTCCGGTACTGTCAGCATGGGGACAAGTCCAGTGTTTGTCCTGAGGGAATCTGGGCAAAGCTAGCCAAGCCCCATCGCCCCACATGCAGACAGGCATATAAACCAGTCTGGCTCCTCAAGAGGAAGAGGAAACCAACACACGGTCATCACATTTACTTATGCACCAGCCAGAACCAGGAAAAAGGAGTGGGAAGTAAATCAGACGATGTCAGTGGGAAAAATTGGAAGGTCGATACTGGCAAGTCCTATCAGCACCTGGCTCAGAGGCAGTGGGCGCTTGCAGGGTAGAGGGAAGGCTGGGGTTTGCAGCCCCTGCGCTGCAGCTCAGCCCTCAATTCCACTGAGGCCGGGGGCCGCTGAGGCTCTGCCGGGCCTGCAGTGTGCGCTGCACCACGTCCTTCCACTGCTCCTCCGAGATCTGGCTGGCCCAGGCGGGGATGCCCAGGGTGGGCAGCTTCACGCTGGCCATCGTTCTCTTCACCAGCTCCACATGCTCTGGGAACAGAGAGGCCGTGAGACCGCGGCGGAGCCCCCGGAGTGTCCTGCCGGAGACGCGGTTACCTGCATCCATGGGGATGGAGCTGTGGCTGCTCTGAGCCGTGGCGCCTTCCACTACCTCCTCCTCATTCTCGTCCTCGCTGTCCACCGGCGGGTCGGGCAGGTGCAGCCTCAGCATCTGCGGAGAAAGGCGGGCAGCGGGGGTCGGGACTGCGGGTGCCCCCCAACCCCGGCGCGGCGGGAGGCTGGCGGTACCTGCAGCCGCTCCTGCAGGCCGGGCCCCGCGTCGCCGAGGCCCTGCTCCGGCTCCTGGCTCAGCGGCTGGTACAAGTACCCTCCGCTTTCCTCCTCTTCCTCCTCCTCCTCCTCCTCCTCGTCGCCGCTCCACCCCGCCGCGCCTTCAGGACCCTCCGGCGGCCCAGGCTCCCGGGGACATACGCGCTCCGGGCCCATTCTCCCCACCACCGCCATGCACCGGGCGCGGCGCCGAGGAGGTGCCGCCGCCGCCGCCCGGAACCGCCGCAGCCGCCGCGGGGCACTGTGGGCGCTGTAGTCCCGGCGCGGGCCCCGGGCGCGGCGGGCTGTGCCGCCGGTGCGTGCTGCCAGTGCCATCGAGTGTCGCCATCTCGGTCCGGTCCTAGGCTGGAGCAGCGCGCCGGGGCCGGGCCCGGGCGGAGCGAGGAGCCCAGGGAGCCGCCCCCGACGACGGCCGGGGCCTGGTACTCGCGGGAGGGCCTGTCGGGGCCGTGCCGCCCCGGCGTGGGGGGCGCCCGCGGTCCCGGGTGGGGCCGCGCCGCACTACAAGTCCCAGGGAGCGGCGGGAGCGGCTGTCGGAGCGGGGCTGTCGGGGCTCCTTGTACGGGTACAGGTATGGGGCTGGGGCTGGGGCTGAGCGGGGGGAGCTGGCGGGGCCATGCCGGGGCTGGGGGAGCGTGAAGCTGGAAGGCGCCGCCGAGCCCCTCCGTGAGGGCCGGGGGCGCGGGGCCGCCGCCCTGCATGGGTGCTCTCGGCCGGGCCCGCGGGCGGCGGGTGGGGGCGCGGGGCGGCAGTGAGGGGCTCGGGAGGGTTGGAGCGGCCAGCGGTGCTGGAGTGTGTCCAGAGTTGGGCAGCGGAGCTGCTGAAGGGTCTAGAGAGTGGGTCCTATGAGGAGCAGCTGAGGGAGCTGAGGGTGTTCAGCCTGGAGAAATGGAGGCTCAGGGGAGACTCAGGGAAGACCTAACAGGAGGTTGTAGCCAGATGGGGGTTGTCCTCTTCTCCCAGGTAACCAGTGACAGGTCAAGAGGAAGTGGCTTCAAGCTGTGCCAGGGAAGGCTTAGATTGGATATTAGGAAAAAATTCTTCACGTAAAGGGTGGTCAGATATTGGAACAGGCTGTCCAGGGAAGTGGTAGAATCACCATCCCTGGAAGTGTTAAAAGCACCTGTGGATGTGGCACTTCCAGGACATGGGTTAGTGGTGGGTCTGGCAGTGTTGGGTTAATGGCTGGACTTGGTGATCTTAGTGGTCTTCTCCAACCTTGATGGATTCTGTGATTCTACCCATCCCTATCCTCCCCTGGCATATCTGTATCAGGGTGTCTGCCCTCCTGCCCCTTGCCCTGGCATGATCTCCGCTGCACCTTCTCTCTTCAACTCTGCGGGCTTGTGTGGTTTCAGACCATTTATGCTTTCACCCTGTCATGGCCAGTGTGGGGCTGCATGCCTGGTCCTCCCCAGCCGCGTGTGCCAGGCAGAGGGAAGGCTGGCATCTCTGAGTGTGTGGTCCAGCCCAGCAGAACACTCTGCCTGGGGATCTGAGTCAGTGCCACAGAGGTGCACAGGAAGAAGCTGATGCAGCCCTGCGTAAACCAAGAAACGCTCCACTACCTCTCAGCTCAGCTTTCCTGGGCCTGCTCCCTGCCAAGGGCTGCCCTTGGCATGGCACAAACAGCCTGACAGGATGAGACAAATTCCTGGTGGGGGACAGGGAGTCAAGCAAGATCTTCAAAGCTTAGACACGCTCCGCAGAGAAGCAGTGGTGGGGTTTGGGAGGTGAGGTGAAGAATAGAAGTCAGCTCAGTAGGTGCAGAATCTCAGCCAGGCTTCAGGCAAAACTAAGTCAGCAGTGGGCAAAATATTTGGTCAAATAAGGAGACAGTGAGGCTGGCTGCAGGGAGGAACGCTGGAATAAATTTCCGCCTGAGCAGTGTGATCCATGATTCTCATGGATAACATGAGCTTCCAGAGCGGTCTCAGTTAATGAGCTCAAGGGCTGTTCTAGCACCGTCTAGTTTACTGGTGCTGGAATTGCATTGTGAGTGTCCAAGCTGTTGAATGTGCAAGCTTGCAGTTTCACACTGCCTCAGCATGAATACTCAAAGCATTAGATAAATGTCAAGCACAAGTGAAGAAAGCGGGTTGTTCTCATGCTATCTCTAACAGTATGTTGGATGTGCTTGAAATAGAACTGTCTATATGGACTGCTGTGAACTGGCTGGGCTATTTTAAGTGTTACTAAACCTTGTGGCTGGTGTCTTTTGGGAGACAGGACAGAGGCAGCCACACGGTAGGATTTGTTCTCTGGAGCAGCTTTGCAGGGTAGGCTACTCTTCTTGGGGTCCTACTTCTGGGGGTTACAGAGTGAGTCCTTGAAAATCCAGGCCACTTTTTGCTGGGTTTCTCCCTCTTGCTGTGGGAATTGGCTGCAGCAAGGATAATCTTAGCAGCTTTTAGAAATGGCTCTAGGTTTCTTTCTGTGTGTGTAGAGGAATGAGAGAGCTCAGGGAATTCCCTTTGTGCAAAGAAGTGTATCTAAGGATACATGGTTTTGTTTTAAGATTATCACCTGGTTACTGTACTTGGAGATGCTCAGTAGCTTTCTATCTTGAACAAAGTGTTTTCATAACAAATTTTAGGGATTGAAAATAGTAAGTCTAAAGCTAGAACAAACAGGTGAAAAATCTGACTAAAACCTATGATGACTGGTTTGGTTTTTGTTGTTGTGGGTTTGGGGTTTTTTTCCTGTCTATGCCACTGTGCTCAAGTCACAAGGTTGAAAAGTGGTTTATTTATGTCCTCATTTATATCATATAAATTATCATTGGAAACCAAACTTGAAGTGGAACTTACCAGTGTGTGTAGTTGTAGGGCAGAAAATAGCTCTTTCTCAAATGATGTGTTAAACTCATATTTGCAGGTAGTGCACAGAGGGAACTTGGAGGAGGAGAATGCTTTGGGACAGAAGACTGGTCTAATGAAACGACTGCAAGGAAGGCAGGAGAGGAAAATCTGGAGCTGGGCACAGAAAGCATGGGGAGGAGTGAGGGGGCCATCCTCGGGAGACAGGGCTGTGCAGGGAGGAGGGGAGGCTGGGCCTGTGTGTGGCTGAAAAGGGGTGAACAAGTGCTTGGTGACTGCAGGAGGACGTTGTGGAACTTTCAGGGTTGTGGCCAGTGGCAGAAGAGGAAGATGGGAGTTTGGATGGATGTTTTTGTTGCAGTGTAGAGAAGAGCACTTGGGTTTGGAAAAACTCTGACAGCTTGTTGAATCCTGTGTTTTCTCATGCCTTTTAATAAGCGATCCTGTAAAGATTACTTCATGCTTCTGGTCATTTTCTTTTCATGAAGTGTTCAGATGAGTGTTTGCATGCCTTGGCTCTGAGGAGGGGCAGCAGGAGGCTGTGCTGGCAGAGCTCTGTGTTTGCTCTAAAGGGGTATCCCTGGACTGAGCCAAGGGGAAGCACAGCCAACTTTGATCCCGGTGCCCTCGCCACCACTCTCGACCTGTCTGACACCTGGGAAATGCTCATCTTGGGAGAAACTTTCCCAGTAATTGCAGGAAACAGCACTTCAACATTGTGGCTCCAACCTCAGCATCTTTCTTGCAGTGCCAGGGGTTGGGCCTGGAGCTGCTGTTTCCCAATGGACCAGATTAGCCTCTTGGGATGAGCTGCCTTCTGATCTGAGTGACAAAACTGCTGGGGCAGGGTAGGCAGCACTCCTGGCAGTGACAGGACCAGAATCCTGCTCTGGCAGCAGTGAGCTCCTTGCACCTGGCTCAAGTGAACTCCCAAGGGTGAGGAAGAGTTTTCCCAGCCTTTCTGACAAAAAAGGCAGGGACCTTGGTACAATGCCTGCCTGCCATGCCAAGCAGCTGTGCTCCTCTACCCCAGGAGGAACCAACTGGAGAACTTGGAAGTAAGATTCATCCTCTTAGTCTTCCTGGATTGGGCTCAGTCTGAAGGGTGTTGAAAATATTGTTGCTGGTGACAAAGTCCAGTTAAGCTCCTTGAGGAGTCTTTTACAGAATCACTTAACCAAGAAGAGATTATGAGGAAAACATTGGTTAGATTTTTCAGGAACAGCTTGTGACTGAGGCAGGAAACAGATTTAGATATGCGAAGCCTTCAAAATAGCTTGGAAGGTGACTTTGGTGGGCTCCATGGAAACTCATCTATTCCGTAGCTTTGCAGAGGACTTATAAAAGAGTGCTGCCTGGCTTAACAAAAAATAGTTACTTAAAAAAAAATACCAAACCTGTTAGATCTGAAATTGAAGCATGGCCTGTAGAAGACAGGGGCTTTTCCTGGGTCCTTCTGGAGCACTCCTGCTGAAGCAGAGCTTGATGTGACTTTCTGGGCAAGGTTAAGGTGGTTGCCACAGGAACAATCAGGTTTGCAGGAGGGACTCCTTGATCTGCACTTGTCTGGTATGATAAGGCTGCAGGATGGTCTCTGCTTGGGCTTTACACATGTCCTGTCGCTGTAACTTTCACGTACAGAGCGTGGAAACAACTTGAAAAAGAAATAACTTTAGAAAGAAGCTCCTCAAATTTTTATGACACCTGGGAGTTCTGGAATGAGGTGACTGGTTACTGGATGGTTTTCAACTGTCTATAGAGTAAGTGCATGAAGCTGGAAGCCTAAGCTCTGCTTGATGCCAGGAGCTCCCTGTTGATGGCATCTCTTACTCTTCCCGCAGGCGGGGATAAAATGGGAGTGTGGGGGTGGGCCAGGCACTGGGGTGGTCAGGCTGCTGATGGGCCTGGTTGTGAGCAGTGATTCCTCTTGACTGAAGGGCTGGGAGTGGGCAACTGGAGCAGAGCAGCATGGCACTGCCCCTTCTTGCTCCCCTCCTGCTACTTCAGAAACTTGAAACAGGAGGGCAGTCCTCCTGATAAAAACTCACTACTTTCCAAAAAGAAAAGTGTAGGAATTTTATGTGTAGGATTTTAGTCCTTGTTCAAAGGCGTCCCCAGATTTTTTCAGATTCTGCAAATGCTAAAACTGGGTGTGGGGTGATAGCATGCTGACCACATCTTCCAATAACCTGGAACCAAGAAATAAAAAAAGACAATTTTATTTATACTGTCTGAAACACTGGCGTCTCTTCCAATGGCTGTTTTTCAGCTTTGAAAAAACTTTAAAATCAAACTGACCCACTGTTTCAGAAGCACCCAGGCAGGACTGCGCTCTAGATTCTTAGATCTAAAGGAGAATCTCTGCAAGAATCAGATGTCTGATTTCTCTAAGATATGATCTAAGCCATCTGTTTGAGGAATGAAGGATATCAGTTGCTTAAGAAGATATGATGCTACAGAATTTTCATAGTTACGCCTCATTTTGCTGTGGGAGGAAAAGACCTTTTCTGAGCATTGGCAGAGAGCTGTCTACCTAGATCAGGGGTTTTCTGCTCTCTTGTGTCTAATTAGATTGGACCCTAGTGCTCAAATCAGTGAGTCCAAATGCTAATGTTGTCATCCACCCACAAAAGGGGAAGTTGGTTGCTTTATGTAGGGGTGGTTCTTTGGAGGTTTTTTGGTTGGGTATTTTGTTTTAATCTTTTCCTCTGCTGTTTCTCAGAACTGATCCAAAGAGCACACTCTTCCCTCTGGGTCTGTTCTTTTCACCTTCACCATTGGCACTTGCTGTGTGTTTTCATTCATGCAGACAAATGGTTCTGACGTGTACGTGGTGTGTGCATGACCAGGGCACGGCCAAAGGTGTTTGGCTTGGGCTGCCTGTACAGCCACCCTGAGGGGTTTTTGTATGCAAGGGCATCTCTGCTTGCTCTTCTGAGCCTTGCTCAGGGTAGGATACCTGCCCTGTGTCCCCTTCCCAAGAGGAGAGTAAAACTGTTTCCAACTGGGAGGCAGATGAATGAGGCCACAGCAAGGTAACCTTTGTCGGTGGCATTCAAGGAAGTTAGGAAGACCTGCGAGGTGAATCACGTTATTTTGTCGTTGTGTCTGTGGTGCAGAGCCAGGTGACACTGTGGTGGCCTAGGAAGCATGCGGCTGTGGCACTGGGGGCCCTGAAGACCGTCCGGCTGGCAGGGAGGAATGCTACGGTGGGCAGTGCACTTGGAAGGCGGGCCCCGGAGGGTGAACCACGCGGCCGTGGCTGTCGGGCACAAGGTCTATTCCTTTGGTGGATATTGTTCCGGAGAAGACTATGAGACTCTGCGGCAGATTGATGTCCACGTGTTCAACGCAGGTAAATGTGTCCTTGTGGTGCACAAAGGAGTTGGCTTGCTGGGCTCAGCTGTGTTTTCCTGCCTTCTGCTGCCTAACATGTTATACTCTGTAACGTGCTGTCTGACTCTTAATTTCCAAAAAAAGTTGTCAGAGTAGATAGGAGCCTCTTTCTTTGCGCAGCCTTGTATTTTCAGTTTCAGGGGCAGGGTACAGAGGGGCTGTAGTTCAGCAGACTGCTGGGACAACGACAGTGGCTTGTATTGTCCTTGCTCTCTGTGAGCACTAACTCAGCCAGGTACAAAGAGGTGACATTTAGCTGGCTCAGGTCCCCTCTCCAGTTTGCAGTGACAGCAAACTTGTATTTTAAGTTAGCCAGGAATTCTGTGATTTTAAAAAAAATTTTGTAATGAACTGTGTTTAATTAGTTAAGGAATGTTTGACTGTGTTATTTTAGCTGGTTTTGATTTAGATCTGTGTTGGCTTAGTGTCAGTAGAAAATCCTGATAAATTGCTGCACTGCACCTGCAGAAAGGAACTCTGTGGGCCCTTGTCCCTTAGATAACTTAATTAATAGTTAGAGAATAAAATTCAAAAAAGAATTGTCTAATGGTTATCATATAACTAGAGATGAATTACATCTCATAGAACAAGAACGATATCTTGAGATAATTAGGAAGTCAAAAGCCTGTACACCCTGGAAAACTTGATTAATACATTACAGGTGCAGTGAAAGAACCATTTCATAGGCTTGTGTGCCCCAGAGAGGTTAATCAATAGTAATTGTCTAGCTAGGACAGCAATTTTAATAAAGCATTGTTTAGCTGGATAAAACTTGGGTTATCCATTAAACAAAGATAAATGAGATTGTCTGGTAGTAATTAAAAGAAAGAAAACACCTATACCATGATGCAGTAAGTTGGACAGGCTTTTGGGAGTGTCTGTAGAAAATCTTGGATGTTACAGTGTATATAAATGCCTGGAAATTGTTCTTTCTTTGAACATGTCTGTGGTGAATAAATTCCCAATAGGTTCCCAATTTGGACTCAAAATTGTCATTAGGAATGTTTGTCTAACAGCCTGTTGCTGTTAGTTTTAAAGCTCTTTATTTCAGCAGCATGTCCATGCTGAGCTGCCCATGGTGTGGAAGGAGTAGGGTGGGAGCCAGTGCACTAAGTTAAGCCTTCAGCTTTAAAGGTCTGAGCTGTTTCCCTGGGGGTGCAGCTGACAACTGCTGCCAGCACCATGGAGTCAGTAGGGGCATGTGGCTGGGAGGGAGGCCTTTCCATTTATACAGCTATCCTGCAGATTCACAGCATAGCTCAGAAAAGCACCTGCAATTGGAGCCATTTGTGTAGGGTAGCCAGTAGCTGTCATGAGGCTGAGCTGGAGCCATGGTTGTGCTGGCAGAGGCTGTATTTCTACATTCAGTGCTCTTTGAACTGAAGAGGTTAATGAGCTGGTCCATGAAGTATTTCCCTGTAATTAGGCAGGTGGTTGAAAAACGGCACAGATGCTTGGGTGGGTCCAGCTAAACAGAGCCAAAAACAGAGGTCCAATGACTGGTTTTGGAGGCTGGACAGCATGCTACATGCTCTGCCAACACCCACATGGCATGAAGATAAATCTGTAAGATACAGTGAATTCACTCCTTTGAGACTGACGTGCAGCAGGGATTAAAGCATTGGTTCCAGAGGGCTGCCAGTGTGACCTGCTCTCAGTGTAGAGCAGGATGTGGCTCAGGATCCTGTGAACAGTGACATTCACTTCCGTCCAGAGAGACTGGGCTTTCACACTCAGCACAATTGAATGTTGCAGCTTGTAAAATGTGCCAGGTAGAGCACCACTCTTAGGAGGAAGCATAATGACCATACCCAAAGGAATGCTCCTGTATTGTCTTTCCTTCTTACCACTCCCAAATATTAAAGTGCCCTGGTGCTGCAGCCACCACATGGGAGGTGACAGTGGCTTCCCAAGCCCTTGCTCAGTTAGCACTGACAGGTTCCAGTGCTAAAGCCATGATACCAGATTTTTAATGATCTCTTTCAGTCTTACAAAGATGAAGACTGTGTTTTAGGTAGGAAGCATCCTCTCTAGCTTGACTTTAACATTGGATGTGCTTCCTCAGTGCCTGTGGAGTAAATGCCCACTTTTTGAAATGCCTGACCTTTTCCCCTTCCCTATGTTAGTATTCCAGAGGAACTGTAGACTGTTTTCAGCTATATTTTTTATTACCTCCATGTGGAAGACAAACCTGGAGGCCGTATGTGAGGTGGAGGGAGGGTGACTGGTCCTGTCATGTAATGGCTGTGCAACACTTGCTCTGGCTCTTACACTGTCATTAAACCCTGTAATACCTGTTGACTGTTCTGGCTACTGCTGGACATGACACACAGGCTGCCAGGAAGGAGAACATGTAATCCCAAGGAACTCCTATTAGTAACACAAGGTTAGCAGGAGAACTCAGGTATGGATGGGGGTAAAGGAGTCAGATAGCCACCTCATCCGTAGCTTGAAAAATAAAACAAAAGCAAACAAACCCTGTTCCTACAAAGCTGCTGCGTTGCTTTACTTAAACTGTGCTTCTGCTTTGAGTATCTTCAGCAATCTCACTAGCTTGAAGTAGTGTCTGCTTTCATTGTCACCTCCTCACTTTTTCTGTTTTCTTTTCCTCTTTCTTTGTGTGTGCGCTGTATCTTCACTCACAGTCTAGAATGAGCCAGAGTGGAAACCTCAGGGAATTGTTGTAGAACAGAGCCTGGTTTTGTCCTCTGGTCCTCCAGAGGACTTCTTGCTGTATTTCTTAACCAGCTACTGCTCGGGGTCAGACACAGCTTTCTCTTGTTTACTCAACTACTTCTGCAACTTGTCACGGGGAAGAAAGCACCTTGCGGGATGGGTTATGAACTGCGAGCAATTTAGTAGGCTTAACATTTGACATGGGCTCGAACTTGTGTTTCCAGTGTCTCTGCGCTGGATCAAGTTGCCTCCAGTGTGGACAAACAGCCGAGACCACGTGAGAGAGGTGCCCTACATGAGGTATGGGCACTCAGCAGTGCTCATCGACGACACCGTCTACATCTGGGGTGGTCGCAACGACACAGAGGGAGCCTGCAATGTGCTCTATGCTTTTGATGTCAGTAAGTTCCAGCTTCTCACTCTTCCTTGCCACAACGGTTTTTGGTCAGATCATCTCCCTACCCGCCATGCTGCTCCCCAACTTGTTTTCTTGTCCCTCAGTGACAGTCTGGAGGAAATGGTGTCACTGCAGTTTTAGAAGGGGAGCAGTGTGGCCATTGTGTCTGCATACTTGAATCTCTGTAAAAGCCTTTGAACAGAGATTGCTGATCTTGTCTAATAGTCATAATGGTTTTAATTTTTCTATCAGCTTTGTGTGCTCTCTCTGATATTAACTACAAATGAAGTGTTCTCTCAGTGTGATGTACTGTTCCTTAACTGTGGATGAAGGTTGTAGCAAGAAGGGGCTGGAGCTCTTGAGGATTGTGCCTCCTCTCTGGTGTGGTCCTTCTTTCTGAAAACATGAAGGAGAATGAGGACTAAAGCACAGAAGTAGTCAGGGACAGGATGGCAAAACAAGGGAAGGCGTGAGCCAAGTTAGATAAACCTGAAAAATAAACTCCTTGAGCCTTTTGGTTGGCTTCTCCATAGCACTGCTGGAGCACCTCTGGAGAAAAGGCACCATCAGGAACTGCGTGGACACAAGTGTCAGAAAAGAAAAGGAGTGTATCTGGATTCTGGAGGCAAGTCCATCTAAATACTGACCAGTAACTGTCTTGCTGGACTTGCAAGGAAACTGCTTGCTGTGGTGCTTGGTCAAGGGCTCTCTTCTTTACCAGGAAACACCTTACAGCTTGGGGCATAGGGTTTCTCCCTTCCCCTGACACATGCAGCTGAGAAGCCACCAGTAAACCTCTGCCTACACAGAGGCATTATAGTGGGACCTGCCTAGTGTCCCTACCAGCTCCAGCACTTTAGCATTAAGTGAGAATTAACAGAAAGGCCAGACTTCAGTCCTCATCCAAACCCTCTGCAGCTGTCTGTACACACAACCCTGCTATTCCTAGAAAGTAAGGCTGGCAGTCACAGTCCCATGTCTGCAGTGTAAGTTCCACTGTGGGAGTCACATCAGGCTAAATAAAGTCCTGTCTGAGTGCAGTTTAGTCCCTGTGAGCAGATCACAAATCGAGGCCTTTTCCATCTCTAATTTGACATGTTGCACTTCAGTGAGCTGTTGCTGATACAGTGTGACCGGGCTTGGCAGCAGCCTCAGGAAGAAAAGGAACTTGATAGCCCCTGCAGCTTTCTCACTAGAGGCTCCGCAGGGATTCTGTTGACCTGGCGAGACACTTTGTGTGGTGCCAGATGGAGCATAGGTGGACAGTTGTGTCCGCAGGCCAGGTTCAGAGAAGTGATCCGTATGCTTTGGCTCCGGTGCTAAGACTTTCTGAAATAAGCACTGCTTCTGGCAGCCAGCAGCCGTTAGGAGGGTGGAGGGAATATATCCTGCAGCCTTGAGGCTGCTCTGTGCCTCTCTGAGCTCTTGGGGCAGGTGCCTGTTTGTGCTTGGCAGTGAGTCGCTGGCTTGGCTCTATGTTGCCCTGGCATGGGGAACAGCTCTGGCTGGATTTTAAGTCATCTTCTAAATCAAGCCAACCCCTGGAGTGTGCAGGCTAAGGGGCTGAATCTGGCTGGTGCAGGCTCACAGGGAACACTGTGAAGGGTGGAAAGCGAGGACAGGTCCCCTTGAAAGAGAGGATGAGAATGTAACAAGTGGAGCAGATAAGATAGGGAGAGCTGCACTGCTGAGGTGGGGATGTGCATGGCAGTTTACATGGAGAGCCTGTGGTTAAGTGACTTCTGCCTGGGTTTGAGAGCTGTTTTTCCTCAGCATCTCCACACCATGAGGTCAGTTGATTCATTATCTATCTATCTATCTATCTATCTATCTATCATCTCTTAGCATTATTGCTTCACTGTAGTTGAAACTGTAAATGCAGAGTTGATAAGTGACTCACAAGTACACTTTGCAAGAGATTCAGTAAAAATAACATTGCTCAAGCAGTGCTGTTCTACTCACACTTAAAACATGAGCTCTTTGTCAGGTCAGGCAGTCGGTGGCCATGCCCAGAGGCTGACACCTCTGTCACTGTGCCCCTCTGTGGAGACTCAGGCAGGGAGTCTCTTCATGCCTTGCCTGAAGAAGCTTGCAGCCTCTGTGGCAGAGCAGGTGCTGTGTGAGAAAGAGAGAATGATTTCTGCCTTAGAAACAAAGAACAGCAGTAATGGGGCTATACCCCACCCCAACGCCTACTGTGTTTTCTCAGCATTGCCTCTTGTTTTGTTTCAGACACGCACAAGTGGTTCACACCAAAGGTGTCTGGAATGGTCCCAGGGGCAAGAGATGGGCACTCAGCTTGTGTCCTGGCAAAGAGCATGTTTATCTTTGGAGGCTATGAACAGCTGGTGAGTAGTGTCTGTAACTGTTAATTGGTGAGCCCTTGGGAAAGAGGGTGTTGATACCCGGGACACTGATAGAGGCAGGACACAGGGGCATATTTGTTTTCATAGTCACTTTTATTTTGTAACTTAGCAAAGTTATGGCATTAATACCCAGGTTGTGCTAATTGTTTTGTGGAGAAGATGGTTGGAAAAGTAAGTCCAAAAAAATGGTGAATCATTTTTATATTTCACGAAACATACTTACCATAAAGATGTGAAAATACAAATATTTTTATATATAACTTTTTTCTGGCTCATTTTTCAGCCAAATTGAGATACATAAATACAACACAACATTTTTAGTAAATATATATTGATCTGTGTTTATTTTAATTTGGCTCAGAAATGAGCCAGAAAAATCACTTTCCAATGTCTGCAGTGTTGCTGTGAGGTTTTGTCCTAGTCTGGTGCATGTTCCCTGTAGTCTCTACCTGCTCTGATATCTTGCTAGTTCCCTTCAGCAAACCGTTGGTTGCCTTCCCATTAAGAATACCTTGAGCCAAAGGTCATCTTGCAGTAGCTGTCAGTGTGCCTAATGCTCTTTTGAGCAAATCCTTATGCTCTGATCTTAAGAAGTGGGTAAATACAATTTCAGCCTATCACCAGGCTCCAGAAAAGCTGTGGAAAGTCACATCTGTTTATTTGGAAGAAAGATGAGTCTCTGTTACAGCAGTCTCTGGGTTAGTCCCTCTTTTCTGAGGATGATAGCGTGCCAAATCCATGATATTGATTACAGCAGCAGGAGAAGTTCAGATGTGTCTTGTTTTTAACTAAGACCAAATAAGCCTCTGGGCTGTCTTGCTGCTCTCTATCCTGCTTGGAAGAACAGGAGTGCACACTGTTTGTGTGAATGCAATCTCTTCCAGGCAGGTAGCTGCAGACAGGTTTTGTGGGACCTCAGGACCTGGAGTGTGTTTGCTCCTGGGTGTTTACCTTCCCAGAAGTAATTTTAACTTCAGTGTCTCGTTAGGTGGCCTTAGCAGAGCCAGTTTGACTGTGCCTCTTTCTTCTGTTGCTACATGGAGAGGAGGCAGGTTTCTGCTGTGAATGTGTTGTGTGCAGGACAGCCTTTGGGGAGGGAACTGAGCACCAAATAAATGGGAAAGCTGCAGGAAGAGACAGGACACCTTTGAGAAGAAATGGGCTTTGCCTTCCTCTTGTTAAGTGATAAGCGTGCTGACTGACATTTCGGAGCAAGCACCTTGTCTCTTAGGAAGTACTGGCTCCAAAGGGATGCTCCAGGTCTGTGGGACAGCATCTGTCCTGGGGCTGGATGTGACCAGGCTTCTCAGTCCCTTTGTGACCAGGCTGCCCATCTGTCTTCCAGGCTGACTGCTTTTCAAATGATATCCATAAATTGGACACCACAAACATGATGTGGACCTTAATCTCTGCCAAGGTCAGTGTCTGCTTTTCGCTCTGGTTTGTGGAGGAAGTCTTGCATCTGCTATTCTCTGGGGTAGCTGCCCACACTTGTCTCACAGCTTCTGTCTGATGTGGCTGGGATCTGTGGGATGGGAAGTTCTCCAGGAGAAGGCAGCCACCCAACTTCCCTGTCAAGATGTGTCATTTCTCTGGGTAAATCTGCATTCTTTGTCCTTTTTTTTACTCTGTCCTTCAGGGTACTCCAGCTCGCTGGAGAGACTTTCATTCAGCTACCATCATTGGAACAAAGATGTACGTATTTGGTGGCAGAGCTGATCGTTTTGGGCCATTTCACTCCAACAATGAGATCTACTGTAACCGCATTAAAGTATTTGATACAGAAACCAACTCCTGGCTGGACTCCCCTCCCACTCCCGTGCTCCCTGAAGGCCGGCGGAGCCATTCAGCCTGTGAGTGTGGGTCTGCTGAGGGTGGAGGATGGGGGAAGGAAATTTCTGCCTGCCTTGGAAGGGGTGTCTGGTCTGCTGTGTGGGGCTGTGGGTTAGCAAGGGGTGCACAAAGCCCAGTTTCGGTGGGAAGCTGCTGCCCACCGAAAAGCCTTGCACACCACACTGCACGTGAAGGTGATGCAAGCAAAGGTGGACAACCAGCACCACTTTGCTTTGTGTTTGGTGTTGGGTCAGGGACCCGCTGGGTGGCCTGCTGATGTCTGTGCTTACTCCCTACAGTCAGCTACAACGGAGAACTATATGTATTTGGTGGCTACAATGCACGCCTGAACAGACACTTCCATGACCTCTGGAAATTCAATCCAGGTATTTATGCCTCTAACTTGTTGCAGTGATAGTTCTCCAGGCCCTCAAGCATGTGAGTGCTCAGAGGAATATCCTCTCCAAGGAGTACTGCTTGTGGGGGAATGGCTCATCTGACAGCAGCTTGCTGCCATGCTTGTTCCTCCTTCAGGATGTTTCCAAATCTCAGTTAGAAAATGGAAGAGGAGGTATTTCTGAAAGACATATTTAGCTGGAAAAACTTTGTCTTGTTCTTAAATATGCAAAAGTACTGTCAGAAGAGAAAATACGGGGAAGCAATGGGGTTAGGGGAGGGAGAGACTCTAGCTGGGGAAACCATCAACTTGAGCTGCAGGATCACCATCTCTTGGTACCAGCTCAAAGTGTGCAGCAGAAGGGGTGGTCCTTCAGCTGGTACCCTGAATATCAGTCAACTGTGAGCTGTTTTGGGGTCCTCAGTCCTCAGGCAGTTTTCACAGTCATTAGACTGATTTTGTTTGCTAATTGCTTTGCATAGTAAAGTTACCTGAAAGCAGCCAACCTGCTGCTCCCCAAGCTGGTTCCGTGAGCTAGTGTCAGAGCTCCTGAAGGTTTCAGTGCTGTGCATTACTCACCCCCCAGCATCCTTGCCACAGAGAGCAGCAAGAACAAAGGCTGCTGTCTCCTCCTGGTTCAGTTCCCAGCGCCCTCCTCCTGCAGCCCAGCTGTCCCAGCAGCTGATCCACCTCTGCAGGCTGCCAGCAGATGGAGCTGGTTCCTGGGTCTTCCCTCCTTCAAATCCGGACTGCAGCAGATTCTGGGGAAGGGATGCTGCCTGTCTGCTCCTGCAGCTCTGCCCTGTGCAGCTCTTTGTGGTATTGGACCCACTGCTGTGGCAGCCCGTGGGTCCTGGTGCTCCGGCTTTGCAAGTGAAAGGCCTTGATGGGGCTTGGAGCAACCTGGTTTAGTGCAAGGTGTCCCTGCCCATGGCAGGGGGTTGGAACAAGATGATCTTTAAGGTTCCTGCCACCCCAAACCATTCTATGATATGACCTGCGACTCCTGTCTCAGCAGGCAGAGCTCCAGGACTGTGTCTGGCATCTCAGTGACACTTCAGTAACAACCTCATAGAAGTGCATCATTTTGCCACTAGTGAGGAGGTCATGGGGGAGGGTAGATATTGGCTGATTGGTATCTGTGGGGTAGTGGGCCTCTGATTTTCCTGTGATCTGTTTAAATTCATAACCTGCTTATACCTGGTCTTGGCCAGGCTCTTGTGACAAGCTGGTGCACTCTTTTCCTCCCATTAGTTTCTCTTTCTTGGAGGAAGATTGAACCCAAGGGGAAGGGCCCATGTCCTCGACGCCGGCAGTGCTGCTGCAGAGTTGGAGACAAAATCATTCTGTTTGGAGGTACCAGGTGAGTTGTGTGGTGTGGCTCTGAGAGAGGCTTTGCCATTCCCTGCAGCACAGTGTCCCTGCATGCTCTGTCCCACGCTGTATCAGATGGACTTGAGAGGTACATGGCAGGTGTCTATCTATGTGACAAGTGTTAGTAATCATGTACATCAGGGCTCCTCTGGAAAAGGGCCATGGAAGAGACTGAAGGTGTCATGTAAGCTTGTAAAGCATCCAGTGACAAGCTGTCTTGCACATGTAGAGACACAAGGGTGTAACAGGCTATTCAGGAGGGGTTGTGCACTGCTCAAGCTTTCTGTGAAAGAGGTGGTGGGGATATGGGAGGAGGTCCTGCTGTCAGAAGGACACATATCTTAGTCTGCTGTGCTATAGCAGACCTCAGACTGACTTATCTTTGCCTATGTGCTGCCCTGCTTCTCCCACCAGTGTTTCTTTCCTCCGTTGGCAAGTGTGGGTTCTGCTGCCAACTGCAGTGGGATGTCAGCTCAGCTGGGAGCTCTTTGAGGAGCCTATACACATGACAAGACAATGTTCCCTTCTGTGCCAGTGTTCCTTAGCAACATTCCCATTCACAAGAGGGACCTGGTGTTATGAATTTAGCTGTCAAACACTGGAAGTGATACTGTCAGGATGCAGGGCAGCTGGATGTGGCCAAGAGCCTTAACAGCTGCTTAAAGAAAGGAAGTCACCTATCACCAGGACACTCTCTGTGCTGTCTGGAATGACAAATTGCAGCTCCGGAGCACAGGCCTACTTGCTGGTATCTACCTTGCAGAGACATCTTAAATGCTTTCACCTCTCTGCATGGTTTGAAAAGTTTTGGGGCTTTCTCTGGCATCCTGGCACTGGCTTTTTGGGGATGGTTCTGAAGCCACGTTGGGGCAGAGGACCAGGCAGGGCAGGTTCAGGCCTGACCGTACCAGAGTGAGATGGCGTGAAGGGCCTTCAGGTTCCAGGGGTTCTGGGGGTGTGTGCTTAGTTGTAGGATGTCTGTGTGACTGTGAGGGAGTGCTTAGTTCAGGTGAGGTGTGCAGAGGTGCTGGGTTTATCCAATCTCAAGTGATACTGGGTGCTCAGTACTGCTCAGTACAGCAGAAGGTTTGGTGTAGGGCTTTATGGTAGTTTCAGATGCTGTGGTGTATGTAGATTTGTGTTAGAGCAGCAGCTGAACTCTGATGTTAAACCTTGGCACTCCTAAGGAAATTCTAGCAAACCACAACAAATTTAACATCAGCTTTTTGGAGTTTGGTCCGCCCTTGCCAGACAATGCAGCAGTGTCTTGTCTTCCTCACTGAACCACTTCAGAATTCAGTTTGTTTCTTAATTCAGGCTCAATGCCAATAGAGACATGTTCATCAGCACTGGTGTGGGCTAGGAAGCGCTGCTGGCAGCCAGGAATGCAGCCTGCTTGAGCTGGAGGGAGGGTCTTGCAGCCTGGGGAAGTGGGAGGTGGGGGTGGGCCCGTGCTCGCTTCCTGTAATAGTTATCAGGTGTATTCTGGAGCTGCCTGGCAAGATAAGAAGTTTTCCAGGAAGTCGTTGTAAGGGAGAACTCCCAGTGGTCTGCCTCCTGACCTGTGCTCCCTGGCTGGGAAGGGGGAGGGGGTCGCACAGCACGGGCTGTCCAGCAGGGCTATCCAGCCGGGTTTCTTGAAGGATGAGCCAGCAGGCTCAGCTTTCTAGGGAGCGGCACTGGGGGATGGGCAGGCAAAACCCCTTTGTGTTCTGCCTGCCCTTACAGGATTCACATATCCTGGACACTGCTGAAGAGGCACTTCTGAGGCTGCTTGCTCCTATGGCATCCCAAAGCTTTGTTTCTCTGGTAGTCCTGCCCAAAACCTGGTCTTTTTGCCCCAGCTGTGGTCCCTCAATGTGGCCAGGAGCAATCCATCTCTTGTGTCCCATATGGGTGACCAGGAAGTTTGGTGTTCCCATTAGCCATGTCACAGTTGTGGCCCTGGTCTAGTTTCCCCCCAAACCCACCAGCACTTCAGCGTACAGAGACCATCCACAAGGAATAGGGAGGGGGAGAAGGAATGCTATAAAATGGAGTTTAGCTGGACAGATGCTGATCCAGATTTGGCTTGCGACTGTGTTTTCCCTGACAAGGCTTAGAAATGCCTGTCTCTGATGAGGGACTAGGGGGCTGTCACTGAGTGCTTGGTGCAGGGTGAGTTGTTTTGCAGCTGGAATGAGCAGTTTTGCTGGGCTCTGGCTGGCAAAGGCATGCCCTGCACCCTGCTGCCTGGGAGTTGCAGCTCTCCTGGTCTTGAACTCCAGGCTTACCCTGCTATTTGCCTTTTGGTGATTAAAACAGACGTGGTGCCTGCTGGCTTTCCTTTGATAGATAAGGGATGGTCTAGGGTTTCCTGTGACGTGGATGTGAGATTAGATTGTGGTGTGGTAAGCACACGAGGTGGAATTAAAGGGGCTCTCTGTATCCGGGCAGATGGGTCCCATCAGCAACAGGTCTCTGCCAGCAGTGAGCTGTGTGCTGCAGTTTGGCCTGGGGTTATGGGAACTGGGGGGGCAGGTACTGCCTCATGTCCCATGAGATGTGAAACTTAGTGGGTCACAGGTGGGGGAAAAAGTGACACTGGGGCGAGAAGTCACTGCATGAGGTCGGTCCCAGGTAAGAAGTGAGGGCACACTAAGTTGGTTTGTCACAAACCAAAGCAGGACTTAAAACACCTTCCCTTTCTTTTAAATTCTCCAAACAACCATCAGCTGTGGGAGTGCTTTCCCCTGTTCCAGCACAGGCTGGTCTCTCCGTGCTAGATGTAGTGTCCAGGCTCTCAGGTGCTTTGGTTGTTCCATCAAGACCAGAGGGGTGGGAAACCATAGGTGAGACTGTCTGTTCCCTAGAAATGCCTAAAGTTCTGGTTCCTCATTAGCATTCCAGGACCAACATCAGATGGGAGTACCAGTAAATTGGAATTGATTTAAAATGACTGCTGCACTGCTCAGTGCTCAGTTACAGTCTTCTGAAATGCCATCCCCATTTTGGCACAACCACTCCAGCTGTGGCTGGAGTCCAAAGTGATTCCCAAGTCAGACTGAGAAATGTCTGTGCTTGCCCTGCCAAGCAGATGTTTTCTAGCTGCTTTCCCTGCACTCCTCTTACATCAGCTCAATGGCCAAGCTGAAATAATTGCAGTAGATCTTAACTACATGAGAACAGGAGTGTTGGACGGGTGAGGTGAGGGGGAGGCTCATGGCTGGAATCATCATGGTCAACCATGAAAAGGAGGGAGATCCCCCATCTCCTGCTATGGCCTGCAGAGGAGATGGTATGTGTTTCTGCTCCCTGGCTCTGTGCAGCTCTGCCTACTCTGCAAGGAGCTGGGAGAGTGATGACTTTGGGTGCTGCTGGGGGCATCAGAGGGGCAGGAGGGATCAGAGGGCCCTGCATGGGACAGGCACACCAGGAACATTCCTGGACATGCTCAGCCCTTGGTGAGCTGGTGTATAAGAATTTTGGCACTGACTGACACACTGTGCTTGGTTTCTGCAGCCCATCTCCAGAGGAGGGAATGGGTGATGAATTCGACCTGATGGATCACTCAGATCTCTACATCCTCGACTTCAGTACGTGAGCACTTCCTGCCCAGCCCGTACCCCTTGCCACAAGGTGCCCTGTGAGCAGACCCTGCTGTGACACACCCTACTGTGCCCTGCATAGCTCCAGGTGCCTGTCTCTGACCAGTGTACTGGGCTTAAGGCAGAGCAGCCAGAGGTGCAGCCATGCTCCATGCACTCCTGCATACAAACTTCTTGTGGGAGCACAGGAAACCACCCCAGCCTTTTCCTGCTCTGCACTGTGCCTTGTCCCTCAGAGGGAGGGCTGGGGTGCTCTGCCCTGTTTCCTGTGGCACTGATTGCACGCTGCTGGACCCTCCATGGTGTCCAGTGAAGGGCTGCTGTAGCCAACTGCCTTCTTTTCACAGGCCCCAGTCTGAAGACGCTGTGTAAGTTAGCAGTGATTCAGTACAGCCTGGACCAGTCCTGCCTTCCCCATGACATCAGGTATGGTGTTCCTTGCTGGGAGGTCACCCTGTGGGTGCTCCCTGTCCTTGAGGTGCTCCAGGCCTGGCTGAGGGCTGCCTGGGGCCCTCGGCACTGTGCACCTCTGATGCAGGCCGGGCTGGAGTCTATAGCTGAGGCTGACTTGAAGCAAAGCTGCTCCAGCCCTGGGCACTGTGTTTGTGCTTTCTCTCAGTGTATCCTTTCGGTGTGTTACAGATGGGAGCTCTCAGCCATGACAACAAACAGCACCATCAGCCGCCCCATTGTCTCCAACCAGGGCTGACAACAACTGGTCCTTCTACCACCCTGCCCTCGCCCCTCCACATACTGACCTCTTGCTCCACTGCGTGCATGAATTTTTAGCCCTTTCAAGCAAGGAATGTGTGAGCTCAGTTTGTCTTGCCCTAGCTAGGCCTCCCTCTGCCCTTGTCACGCTTTGGGCAGCACAAGTGGACAGGCAGAGCTGGCCACTGGGGAAAAAAAACTGGCTGGCCCCAGCAGCACAGCTGTGTCCCCTCTCCTTGCTGATGGCTCTAGCGCCTTCCTTCCCTTTGTCTGTGGAACTGCAGCTGTGCTGTCTGGTCCCTGGCCGCTTTCCAAGGGCCTGAATCAACTCTTACCACCAGCTATGGCCCTGGGGTTGATGTCAGGGTCAACCTGAACTGTTCCTGCATTGCCTCAAGAGAGCAGGAACCTCTACACCTGCTCCTGCCAGCATTGACCAACTTCCTGGCACTAAATGGCAGGTCCCAGCTCCAAGCTGAGCCCAGTGTGGGGGCCTGGGCCCAGTTGGACACTGCCCAGCTCCCATTGTAAAACAGCAACTGGGGGGAGTTTTATAAATGCTGAGGCATACATGGTTTCTGTGTGTTCTGGCAGATGAACTGGGGGAGAAAAGGTGTGAGAGGGGAGAGACTGAACCAGATGCTTTCCCCCAAAGCTGCAGGCCATTAGTGGTTTGTGGCAGCAGCAGGCAGTGGCTGATGTGACCCACAGCCCTGCCTGGGGTGGGAGAAGGGAAGCTGGGCCCCCCCAGCAGCACTGCCCTGGGGTACCTGCCTCCTGCCCAGCCTTGTGCTGCCCTGCGAGAGGACAGGAAGGAAGATGGTGTATTTCTCCCGGGCTGCGCTGCCTCAGGTAGGTGGAAGCCCTGTAGCTTCAGGGCTGAAGGTGGAGGGATGCCTGCAACAGCCTTCCTGGGTGGCACAGAGGGCTGTGCTCAAGCCCCTTCCCTGGACGTGAGGTGTCTGATGTGAAGAGGAGCTCTAGTGGCAACTGTAGTGGGGCTAATGCAGAGAAAGCTAGGGAAGCACTCGGGGTGTTTCCTGGGATGTAAAGTCACAGGGCAGCCAAGATGGTAGTGGCTGCATGCCAGGAATGGGTGGCAGAGGGCCCAGGCTGTCTCCCCTGCCCTGAGGACTGGCACATAGCCAGAGTCAAGTGCTCATCCAGCAGCAGCAGGTTGCAGAGGAGCCTGGGCTCCTCAGCCTGCAGGTGGTGGCCAGTGCAAGCGCAATGGAGCGGTCTGGAGCGGCACCAGAGCAGCGAAAACCCCGTGGCAAGAGAACAGAAGGCACCACAATTGCAGCAAGAGCTTATTCTTCACACACTCGCAGCACCTCACCGTGATAGGTGATGGGCATCAATGGCCTGGAGGGAAATAGGGTGTGCTGGCAGCACGTCTGGCTGAGGGAGAGCAGCCCCAGCCTGGGCTTGTCGTTTGTGGTCCTTGGCACCTCCTTCACGTGAGGACCAGGTGAACATCTACCCTGTGTTGTCCAGCAGCTCTAACTCCTCAATCAGCTGCCTCAACCACAGGCTCTTTCTCAAGCTGTGAAATAAATGGTGGAGTTTTTTTGCCATTCACTGAAGCACCAAGCTTACTCTCCTTGCAGGGTGCCAGGCACTAGGAAACACCTATGGAGCACCCAGAGTCCCTGGGCTGGGTCGCATGGTGCTGAGCACAGAGACTCCCCAGTGCTCTGAATTCTGTCCTTGAATGGCTGTCCCTGGGGCTTCTGGGGGAAGAATCACAATCTGGGGCATGGAGTGGAGACAATAGGCCCCAGAAAGGCTCAGTCACCTGTGCCAGCTGCCTCTAGGAGAGCAAACCTTTGGTGGGGAGAAGTCTTCTCTGGCAAGAAAAGGGGCTCATCAGAGAGTGGTCACTAACACCCCACGCCTCTTCAAGGAGTCTCGGGTTCAGGGGTGCTGTGGCCCTAACCTGCCTCTGCCAGGACCCTGCTGCAGGTCTGGGCATGGGACTCTGTTCACCACCTTGGTCCAGATGTCTCCAGTGCATTTTCTTGGCTTATCAGCTCCTCCTCCCAGCACCCAGCTCAGTCATCAGTGATGCTGGAGAGCAGCTGCCTGGCAGGCGGACCAGACAAGGACGTTGTGCTGGGCTGGCAGCAGCTCTGGGCCGGGAGCTGGGCAGATGTGTGCCCCACAGGGGGATCCCTGCTGCCTTTGTCACTGCCCCCTCCTGAGTAGCAGGTTTGCTTTAAAGACCCTGGCTTCCTTTTATTACTTCCCCTCTCAAATTGCAGCTGGCTGCAAGGGCTATTTTTAGCAGCCTGCCTTCTAAAAATAGCCCTGAGCTGTTTGGAGTTGCGTCACAAGAGGTAACTCTCCGTGAGTGGCTTGGCCTCTGCACCCCAGGAGAGTACAAAAGGAGGCCAGGAGCAGCAGGGTCAGCAGGTTCAGCCACAGCCAGAGGCGAGGGCGGCAGCGGCTCCGTGCCAGCTGCAGGCCATCCCAGCCCCGGCAGCATGACCATCTTCTGCAGCCACTGCCACCGGCCCCTGCAGGCAGAGACGAGCTGCCTGCCCAGGAGGGGCAAGCAGGCGCCCAGTGCCTCAAGGCCGTTCAGGTGAGCTCCCTCCCGCCTCCTGCCCTCCTTCAGGGCTGTGATGGCCTCCCAGAATCCCGGGACAGCTGCTGCAGGGTCTGATGGCCCTTGCAAGGTGCTGACACCAGCCTGGAATAACGGGGCTGCCAGTCAGTGCATGGGGAGGAGGTGCAGGAATTTGGATGGACACAGAGAGGTATTTTAGGTGGTTGAAGAGGGAAGGCATATGGAGTGGGCTGGGGTGGACATTCTAGCACTGGATGCAGTTAACATCCCTGTGGTGTTTCGTGGGGAGGTTTGTCAGAGGAGTTCCCCACCGAAGCACAGGTCATTGTCCAACCTGGTGCCCAGCAGGAGAGGTACCAGCCATACAAGCAGCATGTCCCCCTGGGTAGCCTTGAGCACCTCTGCTTGTGCTCGCTGCACTCAAACAGATTCCCAAGGTTTGCTCTCCTAGAGGCAGCAGCTGGCATCGGTGCTGAGCATCTCCATATCCCCGAGTTTGCGATTCTTCCCCTAGCGACAGGCAGGGAATGCTGTCCCTCTCCCTCTCTGGACAAATCTCCCCAGATGGCTGGCTTTGCAGGTCAACCAAGAGTGCCTCCAAGGCTCGCCGAGACCAGATCAACGCGGAGCTGCAGGCACTGCGCTCCCTGCTGCCCATCTCTGCACAGGAGAAGGAGCGGCTCTCCTACCTCCACACCATGGCCCTGGTGTGCCTCCGGCTGCGGGGGGCTCAGCTGTTCCCTCCAGGTACCAGAGCGCTGCTGTATTCCACACTAGCCTGGCTCTGTGTGGGGCACTGCTCCTGCCCCATCCAAGACAGCACTTCACCCTGATCCCCTTGCAGGCTTGGCTCCTCCTGCGGGACCGGCCCTTGGCACCGAACTCCTCTCCCTGCTCCCGGGGTTTCTGCTGGTGCTCTCAGCTGACAGCAAGCTGGTCTACGTCTCGGAGAATGTGGCTCAGGTCCTGGGCCTCTCCGTGGTAAGGCCTGCTCACTGGGCATTTGCAGTCACTGTCCCCACACCCATCCAGGCGCCTTTATTGCATGCACAGCACGCTGCCCCAGCAGATGCTGTGCTGTGGCTCCAGCGAGCTGTGCACCCGTGGTGCCAGCCAAGGCCCATGAGACAGGCACAGTCGCTGAGGGCAGCCCCTTCTTTGTCAGGTGGAGCTGCTCGCCCAGGGGGACACGGTCTTTGACATCCTGGAGGGGCAAACGGCTGAGGATGTACACAAGAAGCTCCTCCTTGCCCAGGAGGAGCCTGGCAGGGGTAAGAGAGGCCTCGGCTGGCATCTCATGGATGTCACTGTCCTGTTCTGGCCCTTGGCTGTGATCAGAGAGCCAGGGCCAGTCCTGCTGGGAGCAGAGCAAGGGAGCCCCTGACCCACTCTGTTTCCCTGCAGAAGTCACTTTTGTCAGTGAGATGCGCACGTCCAAGGCCTTCCGGCTGCAGCACGGGGGAAATCGGGTCATGGCAGTGTGTGGGCGCTTTGTGGCCCTGCGCTGGCCACCCTCCCCCTCCACCACAGCCTTCCTAGCCCTCTGCACGCCCATTGCGCAGTCGCCCACAGACAGCGAGGCTGGTTCCCAGGATGACGTATTCCAGAGCATGCACATCCTAGACATGACGTTCATAGATGTCACGGAGAGGTGAGGGGAGCCTGCTTGCACCGCAGCCCCAGCTGTACATCTCAGGCAGCAAGAACCATTTCCCTTCGCCAAACCTGTGTACGGGATGCAGGCTAGACCCTACGTGAGCACTGAGACACTCAGAGACACTTCCCAAACCTCTTCTCTCATTTACAACTAATTTCTGTACCTCTGTTTTGTTGTCTCCTCTACTGACACAGTGTGGGCCCTGTACAGCACTCAGTCCCCACTCCCCTTGTCTTCCCCAGTGTCACCTACCACCTAGGCTACCACAGGGAGGAGCTGGTTGGTCAGTCGTGGTACAGCCTCCTGCACCCTGAGGATGCTGACCTGGCAGCTGCCCAGCACAGGGCCATGGGTGAGTATCAGGCCCGGGAACACGCGTGCTGTCCCCTGGCTACGTGGTCTGGTTATGCCTGAAACTATGGCTATCCAGGACAGCAGAGATAAAGAGAATTCAGTACTGCCTGTTATGACTCCCTGCTCCAAGAAAGGATGAGGCAGGGAATTGGTTATATCCCCATACACTGTCTATAAGGTCACAGGTAGCTGCCAAGCTTGGGAATTTGGGCATCCTGCTTTGCCACAGTGTACAGAGCAGGGATAAGCCCCCTTGAGCCCCAGCTGTTTGCGAGGGCAGGGCTGCTGTGGACCTGACTCCACTCTGTGGGGCTTCTGTGCCACGGAGGCCAGAGCAGTGACCGAGTGTAGAGCTCATCGGGGCAGCCTAGGGGCTGTACAGGCAGCGGGCGGCTGTGCCCTGCTGCCGGCTCACGCAGTCCCTTCCCTTGCCCGCAGCGCTGGGGGCCGGGCCCGCAGCGGGGACCTCCGTGCTGCGAGTGCTGCGCAAAGACCGCGCCTGGACCTGGCTGCGCGTGTGGGCGCGGCGGGACGGCGGCTGCATCACCTGCACCTGCCGCTGCCTCAGGTGAGGGGGTCTCCGGGGAGCGGGGGGCGGTGGCTGCATCACCTGCACCTGCAGCTGCCTCAGGTAAGCGGGGCCTCCAGGCTGCCGCTCACGCCGTATCCCCCGCAGGGAGGAGGAGGCGGCCCACCTGCGGGCCCGGCAGCCCCGCGCCGCCGCTCCGCCCGCGGGCCGGGACC
>WBMZ01000824.1:0-38600 GCA_013400975.1 Atrichornis clamosus
GGTCTAGCAAAACCACAACATCATGTCAAACAATTAAAGTGGAAAATCATTAAAAGCTCCTTGTTTGAGAAGCTGGAAATCCAAATACTATTTGTAGACAAGGGCCTTCCAAAGAACCTTGCAATCCAAAACTCTCCTTTGCTTTTCTAAGTTGCTGCTATTACAGCAGGTCTGTCTATAAAAATGTATACTGCATTTGGAAGACTCTAGCAAAGACAGCTCGTGCCTCAAATAGTATTAGTACACACTCTCCAACCTTCATTTAATTGTTCTGATTGTACATAAACTCCAGAAGGCATCTTGATTTCAAAAGTTCAGTGATCACAATCTACCTGCAGTTTCTAGTTCAGGCAAAACAATAACTCCAGGCAGTGCTGCAGGCTGGGGCAGAGTGGCTGGAAAGCTGCCTGCAGGAAAAGGACCTGGGGGTGGGGTGCTGGTGAACAGGGGCATGCGTGTGCTGAGGGGGCCAGGAAAGCCAGTGGCATCCTCACCTGGATCAGCAGGACCAGGGCAGGGATTATGCCCCTGTACACGGCACTGGTGAGGCCACACCTCAACTCCTGTGTTCAGTTTTGGGCCTCTCTAAGAAGGATATTTAGGTCCTTGAGTGTGTTCAGAGAAGGTGAACCGAGCTGGGGAAGGGTGTGGAGCACAAGTCCTATGTGGAGTGGCTGAGGGAGCTGGAGAAAAGAGGCTTGGGGGGGGAGTGGGTGGGGGGTGCGGTGCAGTGGGTGGCAGACCTCATCAATCTCTACAACTCCCTGAAAGGAGGGTATAACCAGGTGGGGGTTTGTCTCTTCTCCCAGGTAACAAGTGACAGGATAAGATGAAATGGCCTCAAGCTGCCAGGGGAGGTTCGGGTTGGACATCAGGGAGAATTTCTTCACTGAAAGGTGTGGTCAGGCATTGGAATGGGCTGCCCATGGAGGTGCTGGAGTCCCTGTCCCTGGAAGCATTCAAGAAATGACTGGACATGCACCTAGTGCTGTGGTCTATTTGACATAGTGGTAATCGGTAAGAAGTTGGACTCAAGGATTTCGGAAGTCTTTTCCAACCTTAATGATTCTATGATTCTTTGATAAGCCATGTTGAGATCCAGTAATTATCAGCTTTGGCTACAGCTGAAATAGGGAAAAGTCTAAGTCTTTATGCAGTATATACTGGAGTATTAGTACAATGCAGTAGTAGATAACACTGATAGAAGTAGCTTTTGCTGTGACTTGTGCTCTCTAGCCTTCTTTTGCAGACAGACTGAGGATAAAGGAGGAAGGAACAGTGCTGTCCCACATGCAAATTGGACATAACCAGCTGCAGTAGAAATTTGTATTTTTTAAGTCTGACGAGTACTCCAGAAGGAGTAAGTAAACACTGCCTCCTCCTTAATAATTAGTTAATTATTAAGGGAAACTTAAGAGAAAACTGGTAACTTCAGGTTGTTTTTTAACTGTTACATGCAAGGGTAGTAAGGGCAATATAGCACAGTGACTTTGCAGCTGCTACCTTTAGCAATAAGGCCATTGATCTAGCAACCTGTTACACAGTAAAAGTTATTTTTTAAGTTCCTAAGGGGATAAAATTGGATGGTATGGGAATAACATCAAATAATAAGGAGATTCCCTCCCACTGCTTCCTCTGACTCACTGGAACTTATGTACAAAATCCCAATCTTCACTGTTTTTTATTGAAATCAAAATGCAAAAATATAAGTAAGCAGCAAATCAGGGTTTCTCACTGTAATATGTAGACATTTCTCAAGAGGACAGTACAAGTGATCAATCTTTTTGGCAAGCTTTCTTTGAGTGTAGGGAAAACTGATTGTAGTGATAGGTGCTGCTCATACTGTTCATTTTTAGTAATAGGAAAGCTTTACAAATTCTACAATGACCATCTCTTTTTTAAACTCAGTGTCTCAGTATTGATAATGCTAAAACTGGATGTGCAAATACAGTACAAGGTGTGTTAACTCCACAGCTCTGTAGCTGTTTACAGTCTCTGCTAAAGGAGATTGGGACTTGCATTACTTCATACCTAGACATAGTTGTTTGTTCCTCAGGTTTTGCCGACTCTTGAAACTCTCAATATGGTGAACATTAAAAAAAGGACTGGGAGAATTCACTCAAAAATAGCAATGTCTGCATTACCTGGGCAGTTAAGTGTGACCTTGGACGTTTGTAATTCCAGTTACCTAGTGAATAAATAAACACGAGCTGGTCAGAGACAAGAATCTCATGAAAACCAGTCCAATTGCTACAATAAAAATTGCTATAGCAATACGCCAAAGTTAATATTTTGACCACTGGAAATCGTGGCACTGTCATCAGTGAGCACTTGTTTTCAAAGATAGTAGAAAAGACAAATTCACTAGTCAAGATCATCCAGCTACAGGCTTACCAGATTACACTTAATCTGTTCAGTATCTGCTGCCTTTCTACTGATGAAGTCTTACAGGGTTACACAAAGACAGAGGCTTTACCAAATGTGTTACACATCATTGAAACTCTGTTTCCTGTGTCTGCAAGATAGTTGTTCTGAGGGCAGAAATGTAAACAGAATAACTTGCTTAGATGATTTGTGCTGTTACTAATTTAAGCCTAACAAAATTAGCCTTATTACTAACTAATAAAATCTGCACAGTCAAACCTATAAGAAGCTGATTCTTCTTATATCAACCTATATATATGCCCATTCTGGTTTGAAATGACTTTGAAGACTGGTGGTCATGGTTCTTCAAAGCTTCTGGCAGGTGGGGCTAATAACATGTTCGAGAAATGTGCTTTCATATCCTTATCATTGCTTCATTTAATGAGTAAATCAATGTGCTTTCTCATTAAGCTGTATACTGAAATGTGTTTCCTTTGCCAGTCATTATTTGCAAACATTTTCCAAATAGGAGACACAAAAGTAGCTGCTTTGCTAAAGTCAGTTACTATAATTTTTAAATTAGGTATATTTAATATTAAAAAATACAGCATTAAAGTGATAACCACAGGCAACAAAATTTTATCGTAATATAAGTTAAGGATAGCATTGGACTTTAATTATTGATGAGTCTGGTAGACTACTTGGAGAAATCCTTGATTGCTGAATCTCATGTAATTGGGAGTGAGCTGTGATGGATAAGCAGAACTTTGACCTATTTTCACCTGGGAGTGGCAGCATCTTTCTGGCTCACATCTGGCAACTTGGTTTGAAGGAAAGCATAGATATGTGGCCAGATCTTATTGGTTTCTGTTCCAGAAAAGGATTTCAGTAACCCTTTTTTCCTAAGGAAGAAAAAGAATAAAGCATTACGGAAGTCAAATTGTTTAATTGTTCTAAGATCTCCACCTCATTTGAAGATTGCCCTGGCAGGAGTGTGCAAATATGCATGTGATGTAATACCAAGAACAGCCATAACACTGGAAATGCAGGCTGGACAGTGATTACTCTGTTCCTCAAACAGTGAGCTATTGGGCACATCAGTTCATAGAACTGACTGCTGTCTGCAAAGCATTTAATCACAAACATAGTAAAGATAAGTAGCAATGTAGTCACATAGCATGTGCTGTACAGCAGTCATCCAAATAACTCTGACTAACCCAGGTATTGTAAAGCTGCAGCTCACTGATCAAAGAATCTGCATCAGAATAAGCAAGATAACCAGGCACATTAAGTTATTCTGAACTAGTTCTAGGAGCTGATTTTATCTGTAAAGTATGTTACTACCAGTAATAACAACAGCTTAGGCCTATATCTTATTGTGGTGCTTTGAGGCATTTCCACATCACAAATCTAACAAAATCAGGAATAGCATTGTCAATTTAGAAAAACTTGTTTAAAACCTAACCACACCAAAGATGGAGCTTCTACTCTTCTGCTCAGCAGTTCTGGTAGACTATAATTAAGAATGGTGAATATGGAAGTAGAGGAAGGACAATCAGTTCATTATTGATATCAGGGTCTGATTTCTTTGTCTAGGCAAGGTAAGACAAGCTCTACATGGTGACGTACTATTATGTATATATTAGCAGTATGGTACTTTCAGCTTTAAGATAAGCTTAGTCTATAATTTTGACTCTTAAAAGAACTTGTAATTTGTTATCACTCCACAATTCAAATGGCAATTCTCAAATCGCCACTTATTCCCAAAGAGTCTTGCTGGCTGGGCACATCTCAGTTCTGTTCTTAGAACAACCAGTTTTAAATCCTCATCAACAGTTTCTCTGTGTATGACTTCTTGATCCCTTGCACTTGTTAGAAGGGCATCCAGAAAACAAAATACTGTTAATTCTTTCCAAAAAAAAGGAACTTCTATGCTACCTTACCCACTAGAGCTGTGTTGCTCAGAACAGTACTGTGATGCATTGACTAATGCATAGAGCTCTTTATACACTAAATGTGCTGGCTGCAGTGACAGGCTATTTTACCACACAGGTTTCTGAAGGTCCCATATGACTGTGGAAAACCATACTCATTCTACTGGGTTGATTTCTTACTGAGTTCATGAAAGCTACATGGCTGCTTACACCACATTCAATGTTGTGGTATAATACACCGTGTAACCAGAGAGATCTGTTCCTCGCTAATGCAAAATAAGCTTTTAGAATGTGAAAGAATAGATTTCACTACTTACCGATAATATTCTAGAACAGGCTTTGTTTGTGCATCATAAGCCTGCAGCCTCTTGCTCACCGTCTCCGGCTTGTCATCATCGCGCTGAACAAGCGGCTCGCCGGTAACGTCATCAATGCCCTAATCATGGTTAAAAGCAAACACTGGATTATATTTCTTATTTATGTTTAATGTGATGTTTTGTGTGATTTTCTATTTAAATTATGATCAGTTTCCAGTTAGTCAGGGTGTAGATTTCTGCTTATAAAGAGAAAGGCTGGTGCCTGTATCTTATCTGGAATATAAGTTGTTGAAACTGTTTCCAGTAAAATAGTCTGTAGGTTAAAATAATTTCTCAGTATTGCCAATGAGCATTAGATCATAGTAACTTGACTAATTTGTCCTCTGGAGCATTCATAGAATATGGGGAATATGTAGACAAAACCTTCATGTACAAGAGAAAACAATATTGTTGATAATACATTCCTGCATAACAGGAAATAAGAGACCAACTGGACCCTTGTTTGACAATACTGAAAGGGGAAAAGGAGTTAAGGGCTCCTTGATTTTAAGTTGCAAAATGAAAGAGTTATTTAAACAGCTGTACCAAGAAATGGTATAAAAGTCAGCTGGAGCTTTCCCTATAGAGGAAGGGACCTACCGTATAAATTATAATCTTTTGTTCCTGCTAAGAAGTAAACATTTTGCAGGTCTATTAGTAAACAGAGACAACTGTATTTCACCAGCTCTATTCCATGTTTTTACTTAAATATTGCAATCCACTGTGTTGTGATAAGCCTGCTGATTAGTGAAAGGTAAAGCAGTATTCCTAGTAGCAAAGCTCTGGCTGAAGCCTGCTCTTTGGTAGGTCTGATAATTCACTTGTTTCAGTTTGTCTGTGCCTCTTCTGCAATTGAAAATAACCATGAATTTAAATACCTTGTTTTAAACAAAACAAAAGCAATGTTTTCAATTGTTCGCTTCCACTGCTTACCTGCTATTTCAAGTTGGGCTCTTTTCCTGCAACATTGAAATCCAAAAACTACAGGGCCTGCTGTGCTTCTGATGCAACTTAATAGAGCTTCCAGGTGAAATGTGATGCCACAACAGCTAAGTTATTTAGGTTAAGGATGAAATACAGTTTAAGCTGAGTTGCACTAAGGCAAATCCTAGTTCTTTAAAAATCTTAAGGTAACAAGGCACAATCTTCAAGTTCCTCTTTAGGATACCTCAAGTCATAAGCTCTTAAATCTGTTGAAAAGCTTCCCTGACTTGAAAGTTTCTACATCCAATTCTGCAGTACAGCAGCTCTTCCCTTGAAAATACCCATCCTGGTTAAATAAAAACACAGGGAAAGCATTAAGTGGATTCCTCTGACTGATGATTTGGCATGCTTCCTATATACAAAGAATGACAACTCTGGAGGAAGGAAAAAACTACATTTTGGACTGTACAGGCTGCAAAAGGAGTAAGATCATGCTCAGATCCTGTGCCAGTGTGCAAGGCAAGTATTCCAGATCAGTGAACAGCTTTAGCAAGAGCTTACAAAACACCGTGGTGTTCCATTCTGCAGTTGTCCCCCAGCTTGAGGTTCTGCCCAGTGATTGACATAGCCTCATACCAGCAGGGTGTTACTGGAAAGATTCTGTGCTCCCAAGAAATTAAATTAGCCTTTTTCTTGTGAGCTGCTATGCTTTGAATTACTGCAGCTAGCAAACACAATGCAGCATTTATTTAGTGCCACCACCAATGCATATTGCCTACCTGCACTTTGGGAGGACTGAATTCAAGATTGTAGACTCTGCCACTGGCAGGGTGGATCCAACGTGCTGTAAGCCGACACTTTATGGTCTCAAATGGCACATCTAGGTCAATCACAGTGTCTACATGACATTCTTTATCCAGGGCTTCTGCTTGAGCCACTGTTCTGGGGAAACCTTTTTAAAGGAAACAACTCCATAAAATTCCAAAGCAGAGTACAGCAAAAATTACCTGGATTCACTCATTAGAGAAAATAATTGTCAGACAGAAAAAAGTCAAAAAGCATTGTCATACTCTATAAAGATTGAAGAGACATTAGATTTTCTAAGTATTTTTCAGAGTGTCCATGGCATTTTAACTTATTAAATGCCTCCCAGGTTTAATTTCTTCATTTCAGTTAATCATTTTCCCAAAAGTGCAACAAATAAGTGCAAAAAGACCCCATAATCATATGTACCACATGCCACTACACTGCATGAAAGCACTGCATACACATTTGGAACAATAAAAGCTCCAGTGAAAAGTTTCACACAGAAGTTGGGACATTTGTTCCGCAGTTCTTCCATAGCTCTGTGAGTCTGGCTTAAGGCAGTGACTATTACAAACCTGTTTTATTCAGGTGCCGTAAGCCAAATGTATTTGCCAGAGGCAGTCCAGGATTTAGAAGGGGTTCTAGAAATTCTAGCTTTTCAAACTGTCCTCGGGTGTGACGACTGTGAGAACACTCAGGCTGATCAGGAACCTGTCTCTTCATTTGTAAAATGACGCATTTTGCCCCATGAACTCTATGCCTTCAACTATTGGAGAAATCTAGTGGAACTTAAGCAGGGGTGCAGTGAGAAACAACAAGAAAGCTAAAGTCTTCACAAAGAACTTAAAATGAAAAAGTGAGCACAAGAGTGGTCAAAGCTACTGCAGAACATGCATTGCATCCTATATTCACTGGAAAAATGTGTCTACTCAAAAAGCTGTAGCATAGTCTCATGTTTTTCAGTAGCTGGTAATTTGCATCATACTGTACAAGTAAACTTCTCCATAAAGGCAAGTGCCAATAGGGGCAAACTTATGAAACTTCTTGCATAACATTGGTTGATCGGTCCATTACATGAGATAGGAAAAACATTACAAAAAGAGAGTTGATTAACTCAGACCAAGTGCTTGCTTGTACATTAAGTCTCTTGCACCTGGTTTGCATCACAGTTGTGAGCTGCCCTCATCCTATTTCTCACACATTCACATTATCTCATGAAAGTGCTGCTATATGTTAAGAGCAGAGGGAGAGCCAGGACTTCAACATTGCTATTCTTTCTTACTTTTGCAAGTTAGTCAGCCACCATGCATCTAAGTTATGCAGCTGAAAAATGAGTTTGCTTTGGGACTGGGTAATGAGGAACTTCCTCAAAAAATTAAAGTGCCTTTACAAAAGCATTTCATTGGAATTGAACCAGCATTTTCTACATAGAGTGTTTTGTTGATAGAGAAAAAATATTTAGATGTGGTGAATTATGAAGGTTCAAAAAACACAGAGAAAAGTGCCCTGAATTATACAGCACATAAATCTAAACAGATTATACCGACAGACACATACTACTCAGACTGCTACATCTGCCATGACTCTAGAAACCACCAACCTATCACGGAGCAGTAAATGGGTATTTGGCTAAGTGAGCATACAAGCAGTTCAGCAACTCTGATTTGAGCTAGCTGATCTCATTTGTTTGTTCTGCACTGTAGTTTTCAAACTTGAAGATTTTGGGTTAATATATTTCAACAGAACAGTGTTGTTCCTGCAGAGTCCATTTTACCAGAGCTATCGCTAGGGTAGTTCACTGAGCCTCATTACAAATGCTGATGCAGACAAAATTTCTGCTCCAAAAGTTTAAAGGCAGCAGCACGTTAATATGCAGCAGAAATTGATTTATTCTCTTACGGGCTCAACACAATCCTCCTGCTAAGAGCTGCCAGTGGGCACAGGAATGCTGCTACATATCCAGATCCACACGGCTGGAACTGTGTGTACACAGGACCTGGAACTAAAGAGAAAAACCAGGATCTGCAGTTCTTTGCTTTATTGATTATGTTTCATTGTGCTGTCCACTGTGGGAATGAAGCCTTTGTCTCAGGAAGGAACCCAGATGTGACTAAAGCCACCAGAACAGATCCCTATACATAGAAGCAATTACAATAAAGCACTAAGGGACAGAGACCACTGTGGATTTTTCACTCCCTCTAAATAAAAAGCCACACCAATAACTTTTTGGTTTTATCTACTGAGACAGGTTGTGACTAGAGTCTGAAAACACACACATCCGGTGCAGACATTATTTTTGTGCTGCACATCGAACTGTACTCCCAGGGGCTGGACTAACAAGAGCCATCCAGTTCATGGAAGACAGCGGCAAAAAAGCATTTTCTCCCTAGTGTGAATGCTGAAGCAATGAGCTTACACTGCAGAACGGCAAAACTGTTCACTCAAGAACAGAACCAAACAGCAAATGAAAGAGACCTTTTAGAGCAATTGAGCAGTGGTTTTTTTAGTCATTTATTACACTCCACACTGCTGCAGTACTTTTCCATACTTACCTTACATGTTATTGTATCACATGCCTTTCTATTTAAATGATTACAAAGCCCCAGCCTTCAAAAGTTTTCCATTCCTCAAGGACTGTAATAAGAAAAGGCTTTAAAAAAAGAAACTTCTCAATGGATATTCTCAAGGGGAAATACCATAAGAGTTATCATAAAAACAACCAGAAATTTTACTGGAGTGTTGAACTACCCTTTTCAATATGAGTTAAATATCCCTGTAATGCTCCGAAGGCAGGATGCACCCAACCCATTTTTCAGCCAAAGAAACTGAGGCAGATTATCTACTGAAAGTTTCACAAGCTGTCAACAAGTGGCCAAAGCACTCCAAGTTTTCCAGAGCAGATTTTCTCTCCATTTATAGTGATATCCAATATGCTAACTTACCATCCAATAGCCAGTTGTACCGGTCTAGACCTTTCAGCTCATTCAGCATTAGTTGTGTCATGACATCATCTGGAATAAGCCGCCCCTGATCAATGTAGGACTTGGCAAGGATTCCCACTTCTGCGAAGGTAAAAGAAGTTGCATTACATTATCTTTGAACTCCGGCAAGCAAAAAATAGTCCACAAGCCTGCAAAAAAATTGTTTTGATTAGAATGATACAGAAAAGCTGTAAACAAGACAGTGGGCATGCTTGCCAAAATTAAAAAACACATGATCAGCTAGGATCTCACCATGCAAATATGTATCAGATTGATTTGATCCATTTGTAGTTTCACAGATGGCAACAGGGCAAAACACACCTATCCTCACACCCTCTGAATAAGTTTACTAGTAAGTATTTGAAATATTAAGTTCCAAAAACTAAAATCAGGAGAGGCCTTTAGGCAAGAGTCTTCAAAATAAGAAATACAAAGGATACAAGTTTATTAAGATATCAGCCCTCAGATTTCCTGAAAATAAAGTTAATTTCTCAGTTTAGGGGCTAGTTACTAACTTACACTTAGACTTCATTACAAAGGGAAATGCCCTTGGCATTTAAGAAAGCAGTACACAGTGGGACATGCTTGCCAGATAAGTATTTTTATGATTACTAGAGTTATAAGAGGATGTTTATAGATATTGTACACTATTTATGGGAGCACACAGACACTAGCATTTTCCCATGGACCTGACTAACCTTTAATACCGATCATTTGTCCCACTGGCTAAGATTTCATCCATGCATTATTGTTCCGGATATCACATTGTGCTCCCACATGGCAGGTACTGGCATGCTGTAGTTCACCCAAATCATGGGAATAGCCAGGAAGAAATTCAGTTGCCTGGGTTGTGTCCTAGGCACAAAATTTCCGTATCTTGCTTATAAAACCATTACCCAGTTATGTTAAGTCACCCAGAGTAGCAGCTGCTTTCATTGTGGATCTGCAGAAGCCCTTACTTGCAGCCAATTCAGTTAAAAAACTAAAAAGGAGAGAAAATGGGATGGACTGACATGCCAACACAGGATATGACCATTTTCAGCAGAAAGCAACAAAAAATGCCAGTCCTGTCACTCAGTGCATGGAATGTGCAACAGTACAGTGGCCCTTTTTCAGATAAGGCAACTGAAAAGCAGTAGATGCCCTCAAATAATGCAAATAATAGCTTTGGTGATGGCAAAAAAAAAACCCCAAAACCAATAAAGGGACAATTTCCCCTTACTTCACATTTGTACTCAGGCTTTGAAAAGTACAAAGACCATTTAGAAACAGGGACTATGCACTTTGGCCAGACTTCAAATATAATCCTCTCTGTGTGGAAAAGAGTCCGACTCTGGTATCTGAGTCTTTCAACACATCACAAACTGGAAAGAGAGTGACAGTCTGCCTGGGTACAAAGTGTCTCTTCCCTACCTCCCTTCTTCAAGGTCAGCAAGTCTTACCTCTATTATTCTAGTGTGCTTTGAACCACGTACCCTGCAAAAGCAGGTTGGGAGGAGGAATAAAGCATACCTAGACAGTTGAATGTGTACTTGATGCTTGGATCTGCTACTGATTTATATTGCAGCATTGCTCTAGCCACAATGATCTAAAAATACATGCAAAACAAGGTTCACAGGGAATGGTTCTAACATACTTTGGAAAGACTGATGAGTTTTGGGGCCTAGAGCGATTTAGAGTATGGCAAGCTGTACAGTCCTATTATTAGATCAACAGAGCTGGAAAAATGCTGTCTTTTGCCCCTCTCTGCAGAACTCAGGTCATTTAGAAAGGCAGTATTACAGAAGGAAAGAAATAAGTACAACTGTACCCACATAGTTATATAGTAGGACAAGAAGTTTGTACATTAGATCATAGCTTTTTTTTTTTCACCCCTGCTGTTGGAAGTGAAGTTTCAGGTTGGGTCTGAAACTTCTACAGGCATGGCAATCTTCAGAATTGAGGGCAACACAGGTTTCTTTCCTTTCTAGGTGATAAGAGGTATCCATGTTCCATGGTTTTATGAAAGATTGGCATGCCCTAACCACATGACAGCAAACAAGCTCTAGCCATAATCAGACAATAGTTTCCTTAGCACTAGAGAGGTGGTCACAGACTCTCCACTCTCCAAAGCAGCAGAACATAATAATAACTGCAAGTTGATAAGGACACTCATCTTCAACTGGACTTTTCAACAGTGTCCATTTCCACAAGACAGCAAATGCAAAATTTGCACCATATAATTATTGTTAATTATATCTAATTTTCCAGGTCTTTTAACCACCCATCTTAGTGTAACACATTTCCCAAAGACCTGGAAATTGCAGAATTCTTCTATTATGATCAAAACTCATGAACTCTTTGCCTTGACTGAACTTGTCAAAGCTCTCTGAGTTGCCTCTTGCTCATTCTGCTATTTTCAACGTACTACTTACTCCTGCTACCTCATACTTCATCTCAACCCTTTGGAGACCATTTCTGCAACTAGTGACTGACTTTCAATTACAATAGAGTTTTATCTGGGTTTATTAGTGAACGAGAAACTCTGTAGCAAGTTCTGGTAAGGTGTAAGCTAGCTAAGTTAGAGTAAACTTCACCTCTTAAAACGTTTACTGACTTCTCTCCTCCTATTCTGGGTGTTAACATGTCTGCTACACTTTCATTTCACACCTTTTCTCTCCTTCACATTCTTTCAGCTATCCAATCCACCTAGAATTCTTTGTCTAATAACTCCTCTTTCCATCACTTCGAGCTCCCTTCTCAAATCAAGCAATATGATATTTCAACTTGCAATTTCCTCTTTTTGCACACCCTTTAGCTTTATTCTGGTGCTTTCTGATCTTGCACAAAACCTAAAATATTTAGTAAAAAACATAAACCCCAAAGCACTTGGTAAAATAACATATTTCCTTAATTTTCTGGAATGGCTGCCCACTAGGTCTTACATTGAAAGTTCATTTTGTTACCCTCTGTAAATAAAAACTTATGATTGTGCAACCAAAGAGAAATAGCATGAATATGATCAGATACATCTGCACAGGTGGTGCTTCTAACAAATTCTTAACTTATGGGTATCAACTATAGTAAAGTCAGTCACTGTACCCAAGTCATTACCCTTACTGAATAAACAGAATTTGTGTGAAACATGTGGAAATTACATCACAATTGATTTCACAATAGAGATAATTATTCATTTTCAAACATGCTTAGTATTCCAGAACTAAGACTGCCAGTTACCTAAGGGTAATACTATAGTGATATTTACAAGTCAGTGTAGTACTCTACAGGTTCAAATTGCTGGAAATAACAATACTCTCACTTCATCACATGCAGCCTGAAACGGTTCCTACAAGTACCCCACCATAAAGAAAAGCAGGTGTGGAAGTCAGAAAGGGACCTTTCATCACTGCAAAAATCTACCAGAGAGAGGGGCTGTGGCATCTCAACAGAGGCCAAAGGTCAAGTTAGGACTATACAGCAAGAATAACTAACGTCATTACCTAGTACAAGTACCACTGTATGTAAACACACACCACGCTGAAACCCAAGCATGGTATGAACTCTTAAGACAATAATAACGTTAAAAGCATAAGCTATGCAGTTTGAAAATTTTGCCCACTGTTTTTTGCGTTTTTTTGAAAGCATCACTACTGTTATGCCTATCAGTTCAGGACAAGGCCTAATTTTGGAATAGCTGTTAATAATTCTAGGTGTCTCCACTTACAGCTATCAAATGGAGATCAAAAAAAAGTCTGATTGCCCAGAGCCCCTCCTCTTGCCCTGACTGTTAAAAAAAGTGAATATTTTTCCTTTGTAAGGTGCTTCCAGCTGGAGAAGCCATCAAAAACTATCAGAGCTATTAGAAACATCTACAAAAACCACTGGGTGGTTACAAGAAGCACCAAGATGAGGAAACAATGAGGGATAACAAAACAAGAAAAACGGAATAACCCCATATAACCCTGTTCACCTTCATGAAGATGATGCCAAGCGACAGCTTGAAGAGGATCCACAGCTGTAGATGTAAGGCCCACTTCGGTGGCCTCTGGCCTCCACAAGAGCCGTGCGAAGACACCCACCCTCTGCCTGGGTGAGGGGAGGAGCACAGAGGTGGGACTGGGGAGCAGCAAATCCCCTTAAAGAAGCGCCCTCCCTTCCCGGAGGGAGAAGGGAGGGAAGGAGTGGGGCTGGGGGAAGGACTGTGTGTTGTGAGCGTGTGACCCTTCCCACTACGGAGCTGTGTCACGCAGGAGCGCCCGCCGGGCTACGTGGGGACGGCTCTCGCGGAGAGGGGGCGGGAAGGGGGAGCGTCCACCCCGCGCATATCCACCCCCCGTCCACATTCCCACCTGTCTTCTTCTTCATGTTGTCCCTCAGCAGGTCGCCGCTGGAGAGGTGCTTCACGCCGAAGTGCTTGATAATCCGAGCCGAGATGGTGCCCTTCCCGGAGCCCGGCGGCCCCATGATGACGGCGCGCAGCAGCGGCGGCATCACCATGCTGCTCCTGCCGCTCCCGCCGCTCCAGCCGCGGGCGGGCAGGGGCGCGGGCGGAGCGCCGCCTTCCCGGAACGGCGGGGAGCCGAGGCCGGTCCTCGCAGCGAAAAACAGTGGCAGCTTCTCTGGCTGTCAATCAAGGGCAGGAAGGAAAGATCCTTTACGTAAATGCACGGGGGGAGGGAAGGATAAATAAAGAATAATAATAAAAAATAAGTAAAGCAAATTGCATTTTATAAAGTCTCATCAGACCGCCTTAAGGCGTCACTGTCCAAACTGACCCTGACCAACATCCCCACACGCCTCTGCCCAGGAGGCCTGTTTTGGCTTGCTCCCAGAGCCATCTGCCTCTGGCCCTGCATGTTCCCACTCTCGGTCATAGAGTCATAGAATCACAGAATCACTTAGGTTGAAAAAGATCCTGAGGGTCACCAAGTCCAACAGTTAACCCAACTTTGCCAAGTCCACCCCTAAACCATGTCCCAAAAATTGACACATCTCCACACCTTTAAAATATCCTCAGGAATGGTAACTCCACTACTTCCCTGCACTATCATAAGCATTTCCCAAACTGAGCTGCGACATGGCTCCTTTTCTGGCTGTCACCTGATGACTGCTGGGCTGCAGACACGTCCCATTGCTGTCACTGCCCTGCCCAGGTGCCCTGAGGCTGTGACTGACTTTGCCGTGCTCAGGTCCGGGCTCGCCCACCCTGTGCAGCAGCCCTGTTCTTGCTGATCTCTGACAAATAAGCTTCCACTGCCTGGCAGCAGGCAGCTACATTTTTAACGAGGTCTGCCTGTATTTTAAGATACTTGCACGTGAACAGCTGCAGAGTGTCCTCGTTTTGAACAGTGTTCTTTCAAACACCCAGTGGTCCTTTCCCACAGATATGATTCAGTGATTCTCAGCTACAGCAGAACACAATATTTTTTTCAAAACAGAAGATGGTTCTATTTTCTGAGTGTTAGCTGTCATGTCCACAGCAAGATAAGTGAGCCTTCCTGTTAAAGGTTTTGGAGATGCTGATGGATCTCAACCACTGTGAACCAGAAGGGCCACAGTGAAAAAGAGATCTCAAAGAAACCAGAGCTAGAGCCAAAACATTAATGAAGTTCAGCTTCCTGTTCCAAATCCTTGTTTAATTTCAACAGTTTTACATTGAAACAAGTAAAGCAACAAGAAAACACTCAAATGGGTGTTTGGTACTTAGGAACAGTAAGGAAACAGGAATACTGTTCCCAAAACTCCCTGGTCAACAAAACAAATTGCTTTAACAACTAAGTAGGAAGGCACTGACTTAGCATATAGAGCTTACTATGAGCATAAATCTCATTATATAGAGCAATGTGAACCTCCATAACTGAACCTAGTAATACCTCTATTCCAGAATGCAGTAGGACAGAAAGAGTTAAACATTCAGGGCTTTAGCAGTGTTCCCAGGGCAACATCTCAGTCTGCCAAAGCACCACAGGCTTAAACAAAATTTGGCAACAAAAAGCCATTTAAGTGTTAGAAGCCACACTGTTCGCTTTAAGCTCCACGCTTCATAGACTTCTGAACAACAGAAATCTACCAAAAGTGTAGATAAATCTGAGTGTTCCTAAAGCAAATATATGGGGAAATGGAAGGTATTATAAGAAATAAATATCCAACAAATAACTAGACTTGTCAGAGACCATTAACTCTTATCTCCAATGCCACCATGTATCAAAAGCAGCAATAATTTCTCTGCCTGTTAAAAAGGAAGCCTAAGGTTCAGCCTCTCTACAGGCACTATTGAACAGCTCAGAAAAACTCCAGAGAGGAATGCTACAATAATCCCATTTTTAAAGACTATTTAGAAACCTTTCTAAATATCATAACAGATACATGAGAAAAAGGTGGAAATGGATAGAAAGACACGTCTCATACACATAAAGAAGTTCTTAATAATATATGCCCTTTGCAGAACAGAAGTTACAAAATATTATAAAAAATAGATAGTAGAAGAAATTATTGTTCCACTATCCTTGCCTACATTTGCTTAAGTCCAAACCTTGTCCTATTAGTTTTGTGCAATAATTGTGACATACTCAGAAGTGGAAAAGGAAATAATAGGAGAAATGGGTCAATGGTTCATTAGTTCGTATACAATGTTTTACACAGCTATCCTGTATTAAAAGCTATATATGTGTTTTTTTCAGCCACACTCATTCTAATGTTTGGAACATGACATTTTATTATCTTCATTCAGACTTAATTATTCATATCTTAACACAGTAGCCAATGTTTATGTAATACAACTTGTACTGTATTCTGGATGAATCATTTTCACATATGTAGCCTACAGTTACAAATTAAAATTGCCCTTATGGTGACTGAACAGTAATCAAAATCTTGTTTCAAACAAATATAAATATTCTCATTAACAGATAATCTTTCAGATTTCTCAGCATCTTCTCAGACATGAGGAATCCTTTAAAGAGGCTTTTAAAGATATAAATTGTCAAAAGAATTACTGTCAGGTCTGCTCCTTGGGGATCTAAATCCTTTCTCTGAGTTTGATACAGTAGTATTTAGTATTGTTGGGTAACTATTTCCCAAGTTTCTATTTTATATCCAAATTAAATGGTTACTTACATGAGGGAGAAGTTATCGTAAACTGACTTTGGTAGGGCTTCTGATATAGTCTCCCACATAATTTTTATACCTCGTCTGGGTGGATAGGTGGACAATTATATGGGTGAAAAACTGAATGGAATCAAAGTGTAGCAGTTAGCTACACTTTGTACCCTACCAGAAGCTGTCAATGAGTGTGGTCTTGCCAGGGTCTGCCCTGGGACCTTGTCCTGTCTGGTATAACACCAGGAGGAGAGAGAGTGCACCCTCATCAACTCTGTGACGAACACCAAACCATATGACCTGAGCAGATGGGCTCGGGGGTAGGAGGTGGACTTCCACAGGAACAGGTAGGGAAAGAGGCCAAGCAGGACCCTGATAAAATTCAGCAAAGACAGGTGCAAAGTCCTGCACCCAGGACACACTAACTGCTTCCAACAGTGCAGGCTAAGGACTGACCAGCAAGGCAGAAGCTCTACCGGGAGGAACTGGTGGACAGCCAGCTAAGCACCATCCAGCACGTGGCCACAGTGAGCCATACTGACAGGAGGGTAGCCACTACATCAGGGAAACAATTATCCCCTTGTATTAGGCAATTAGGCCACATCTGGATACTGTCGCCAGTACTGGGCCCTTCAGTATAAGACAGGCATTGATCACTTGGGGTAGGTTTAGCAGGAAGTGACCAAGATGATCAGGGGCTGGAGAAGAGGCACTGCCACAGGCAGATGGAACCATGCTTGTTCAGACTGGAGGGGAGAAGGATTCAGGGGTACCTAAGAGCAGCCTTATAACACCCACCAGAATGTTACTGAGAAGGCAGGGACAGACTCCTTACTAAGATGTGTGGCAGGACTCAAAGAGTCAGGTGTTGGAATCAAAGTATTGGTAGACTCAGCTCTCTGAGGTTTTTAAGACCCAACTGCATAAAGCCCTTGGCAACCAAATCTGACTGCACTTTGGGCCACAGATTGGACTAGAGATCTGGATTCCAGCCTGGATTAGGTTGTGATGTATTATTTGTTAAACAAGATATACTATTAACCACGTTTTTAAAAAAAGACGTGAAGTACTTATCCAGCAAAGCCTAACATACATACACAACATAGCTGCAAATACTCAAAAATAATGTAATATCATAAAGAATATTTGAGAAGCAATATTTTCTTTTTAAATTAGGTATAGATTGAAATATGTAGAATGAAATGTTTTTGTTGTTGCTGAAGAACTATTTGTTGTAAAGTAGCAAATATATAACTTCTTACAAACCAACCACAGAGTCATGATTCTTTATTTAGATTTAAATAGTGTTTTATTGCAAAGAGGGATATAACAGTATCACTTTTGTGGTGTCACTGCAACCTTTATTAAACAGCGTAATTAATTATTCCTCACAGATGCTGGGTATAGCAAATTAACACTTCTTCATAACATGGGTTGTTCCAAAACTCTAAGTTTTGTAGGAAATGTGTATTTTTCAGACAGAAATTTACTGCCTGTACACCAAGCTTGTTACACTCAAAACCTTATTTATGACAAAGATGTAACACATCTCATGGATAAAGTGAAAAATCTATCGTTAGCATGACCGAACTCCTAACAGTCTCATTCAAGATTTATTAATTCAGATGTAATTATTACACAAAGTATAAGTTTATGCTAAATTACTAAGTTATATTATTTATTATATAAATAATGAATTGTTCCACACACACTTCTTAGTTTCTACCATTGTGGTGTTCACCCCTCTCCCCTCCCTCCCTGGACCCCAAGGTCACAGTCTCATTCAGGTGAGAGGGTGAGGTTACAGTGAGTCATCGGCATCTGCAGTCCCTCAACAGAAAGAATGCCATGCTCATGTTGACAGCTTCTTCTTCATCCCTCTGGGGTTCTCTTCAAGTTATTTTTGTATGCTTGCTAACACACTTTTGCACCTTGCTTTTTCTTCACTAGACTGTAGTTACACTTTACATCTGAGTTTACTATATACAGTACCACATATATTATTGGATGGTTTCTTTGTCTTTTTTGCTACCCCTAAAACCAGTTGTGTCGAGCTCCAGGTCTGCATTTAAGAATAGAAGTAATTAATAAAAGAAATTAGTCATAGAAAACTTGTCAAAGTTAAAGCTCTCACAGTTAAAGAAAGCACAGCAAAGCTGCAAGCAGATCAAAACATACTCAGACAGTGCAAGTCTGACAAGCTTCTGTTCTGGTGCCTTGAAAATTCTGTTCTGTTATGAGCAATGGCAATACTTTATTGCAGTCACAAGTTCATAATGATCAAATACAGAATTTTAGTTGTTTGAAAAACATTTCTGTTGTCCCAGTGGTTCTTTTGAGACATATTTAGAGTTTGTAATTTTAATCCTATAAAAAGCACTCATCACAGATTGTTTAGACATCCCTCATAATACACATAAATAGGAAAAGACATTAAGTTCAAGTAAAAGAGAAGTTACATAGCTGTGTTCTGAGACTATGTAAAAACTCTTGGGAGATATGTGAACCAACAGAAATTCAGAAAACAGTATTATCTCCTTGGACACTTGGAGCCCTCACACATTAGCAAAAGGCAGAACTCTCTTATAAATTCCTGTAATGACCGTTTTTGCATTCTTTATCTCAAGTGATTAAAACATCAGGAGACTGTCATGTTCTCCAATCATTGCTTTAATGAAAATTAACGGTTTCCCCAAGTACTAAAGGTAAACTAGTAATAGCTTTAAATTTTGAGATTAAAGTGTAACAACTGTTCAGATCATGATGTCTGTACATCTATGACCTGCCACTCAGTTTCTCTGTGCCACCTCTAGGCAGTTGATAAAAATCTTTTCCCTGACTCCAGAAATCCTTGAACTCCTCAGACAACAAGCTACCAGCATTCCCAGGGAATGAAAACCACTCTTCTATGTCACTGGGTATTTTTTTTTTGATAGCTAGAGCTCTCATTACAGGGATACTTACATTGTACCAGCAGATTAGTGTTTTTCAGTCTATCTGCCAGTGATTGTTCACAGAAGTATCTTATTTCAGTTACATGAGAAAATTCTGGCTGCTGATAGAGTCACTTTTGGGCAGTCACTCTGTTTTCCCAATTTTGTTTTCCAAATTTTGTTTTCCCATGCCTTGCAAATTGTTAACAGATGATAGCAAGTAATTGGAAGTTACAACAGAAGGACGAGATGGACAGAACTAAAAATACATGTGTGGGAGAGCAGGGGAGTACACAAAGGAAGAGAAATGAACCACAGCAGACAGTTCATTTGAACTAGATGTATTTGACTAGACATTTTCTTTGCAAATCTAAGGGTATACAGAGTTCAGACACTGCAGTGAAAAACATAGATAGCTTCAGTAGCAGCACTGGAAAGCCTTCCACACAGCTGTCTTCACAGAAGAAGACACTATTGATTTCAGTGGGAGTGTCCATCCTAATCACGTCCCGTTTCCACAATCATAGCAAACTGTTATTTAACTACTATCCTGCAATTATGCCTAAAAGGCCTGTGAATGAAGGAAATTAAAGGAGACAAAATTGTTGCCTGAAAATAGCAGGCAGTAAGTGTCAGACTTCTTTAATCATGAAGTTTATCACTGTTTGCTCTGGTGTTCCAAAACACCTTCCAAGCTCTGAAACCCAAAGGAATTATGCAGAAATTTGACTGAATTTAATGGTTTGTAAGCAGGAAAACAAATCACGTATTTATTAAGAAAGTTTTAAGAATTTTTGTGCAGAGACATTTGGTCCCAGATTTATCAGCTCTGAGGAGCTATATACATTCTTTTCCTCCTTCCACTCACAGTTTTCTCTTAATTCTGCTCAGTGCATTACAGAAAAGAATTTCAGGTGCTCAAGACCCATCCTCTTTTCTGTTACATCCTAGATCAGGGCTGCAACAGGCAACTGATTTCTTACACACAGAAAACTACATTTCTCTGATTCCACAAAAACATGTCCAACCCCTCTTTTTCTAAAAAGGCAGATAGGTTCATCTGCACATGAATATCTCTAGATATTTTTGCCCATACCACAGAAGTCTTGGGCATTGCATATGTGAACTAATGTTGTATTACTGCAGTCATTTTTTGATCCTCATTTTCCAGGAATTTCTCAACCTGCTGGCTATTAAAAAATTTCTTAGGCTTTCTTTTAGCACAGATGTGGTCTTTTGATTCAGATGTATAATTTATCTGGTTTTGATATTTTGCCTTATCACCTGGATCTGAGAAATCCACAGACTGGGTGGTAAATGGATTAAGTAGAGAAGAAATTTGGGATACTGGTATGTGAAAAATTGGACATGAACATAAAGATAAATTCTAGCCTGCCAGTCAAGGGATAAGATTGCTGCTCTCTACTCCATGCTTGTGAGACCCCACCTGCATCCAGCTCTGGAATCCTCAGTACAGGAAAGACAAGAGGACGCGCTCTTAAGCTGTGTCAGGGGAGGTTTAGGTAGGACATTAGGAAGAATTTCTTCATAGAAAGGGTGATTGGACATTGAATTGGCTGCTTGAGGAGGTGTTGGAGTCACTGTCCCTGCAGGTGTTTAAGGAAAGACTGGATGTGGCACTTGCTGTAGTTGACAAGGTGGTGTTAGGTCATAGGTTGGACTCAATGACCTTAAAGCTCTCTTTCAACCTAATTGGTTCTGTGACATAGACCTGATTGAGTCAATCTAGACCTGGGCCACAAAAATTATCAGAGGGCTGGAATAACTTCTCCTCAAGGAAAGGCTGAAAGAGCTGGATTGATCAGCCTGGAGAAGAGAGGGTCTTGGTGAGAGCTCATTGCAGCCTTAAAGGGGCTTATCAGAGAGACAGAGGGAGAATTTTTACCAAAAAGTAGTGACAGGACAAAGGGCAAGAGTTTTAAACCAACAGAGGGTAGATTTAAATTGGACATAAAGAAGAATTTTTGTACCATGAAGGTGGTGAGGCAATGGTGCGAGTTGCATAGAAGCTGTGGATGCCCACATGTAAGTGTTGAAGCACAGGTTGGATGAGGCTTTTAGCAACCTGATCCAGTGGAAGGTCTCCCTGCCCATGGCAGGAAGGTTGAACTAGATTATCTTTAAAGGTCCGTTCCAACCCAAATAATTCTGTTATTCTATGATACAGAGCTTGTAGACTGGTTTATCAACACCACAAAAATCCTTATGCATGCTGATCAGAAAAGCTGTCAGTAAGCAGCTAACAAAAGGCGGTCTAGTTCCTCCACATTTCTTTCTGTAAAACGTACTTATCATGGGTTTAAAAAAAAAATGAAAGTTTAAGTCTCTGGAAAATAATTTTTTTAAAAATTGTTATTATTTGTAAGGAAAATAATCTGACTTCTGCTGTACCAAACTGGGAGGTGCTGTTGACTCTCTTGTGGGACTAGAGTCCTTGCAGAGGGAGGGATCTGTGTACAGTGGAGCACTGGCAATCATCAGTGACATGAAAATGACAAGACAAAATGCCGAATCCTGCACCTGGGATAGAGAAATGCGACGCAAGTCTAAACTGGGAGAGGCTCTGGGGTCGCAGAGAGGGCTCGGGGGGTTGTCCCTTCATATTCAGCCTTAGGGCACAGCCTCACCTTGACTGCTGGGTGCAGGTCTGGGCTCCACCGTTTAAGAATGATGTGAAGGTCCTCAAATGTCTCTGGAGAAGGGCAAGAAAGATGGTGGAAGGACTGGATACCACGTCTGGTGAGGAGCTGCTACGCGACTGTTTTGGGCTTGTCTAGTTTGGAGAAAAGGAGGCTGAGGGACAACCTCCTTGTTCCCGACAGCTTCCTGAGGAGGGGAAGTGGAGAGGGAGGTGCTGATCTCTTCTCCCTGAGATCCAGTGATATGATGGGTGGAAATGGTTCAAAGCTGTGCCAGAGGAGCTTCAGAATTGCCTTTAGGAAGCATTTCTTTATAGAAGGGGGTCAAACCTNGATGATGCCCCTGTCAGCGTGTAAGGGGCATTTGGACAGTGCCCATAACAACCTGCTTTACCTTTTGGTCAGCCCTGAAGTGCTCAGGCAGTTGGGCTACATCATTGTTGTAGGTCCCCCGCAACTGAAATATTCCATTCTAAGAAACTTATTTTCCTGTACACGTACATGTAGCCTAACAACTGATACTGTCACACCTCCACTGTAATCCATGTTTCTCTTAAAACAGAGACTGAAAGTTTTACTCAGTCTCCTCCTTAAGGACAGCAGGTCTCTGTCACCGTCATTAAGCAAACAGGCTGGCCCGAGGACCGAAACCAGACTCATGCCTCCGCTCGGTTTTCCTTAAGGTAGCCATGGGTAAATTATTGGTAAGGACTGCCTGAAGAAACGTATCCCCAGAAACGGGCTCATTTCGATGTGGGGTCAGTATCCTGGTGTAGGCACGGCGTTCTACTCCGGGCCGTTCTTACCCGCCCGCCGAGGGAGAGCCCGCACCGCCCGGAGGAGTAGCGGGCCGGGTACCGGGCTTCGGTCAGACACATCTTCCTTGTACACTTGTACACTCCTTAAGTTTGAATTAGAAACACGCAGTCTGGGAGAGCAAAGGCAAAGGCACAAGCGGCCAGCCGTGTCGCCTCGGCCCGTCCCTGCTCATCACGGTCCCGCCGTCGAGCACTCCCAACAGCGTCGCGATCCCGACGAATGCAAAGCACGGGGGCGGGGCGGCGCGGTGCGACCACTCCCAGCGCCCCCCAGCCCGCCCCCTGCCCTTTGCCCCCACCGCTGTCCCAGCGCTTCCTGTTCCCAACCACGTGGGCAGTGGGATGGCGGGCGGCGCGGCGGGCGAGGCGCTGTGCCTCAGCTACACGGGATGCAACTTCCTGCGGCAGCGCCTGGTGCTGGCCACGCTCAGCGGGCGCCCACTGAAGATCCGAAAGATCCGCGCCAAGGAGGAGGATCCCGGCCTCCGCGGTGAGCGGCGGCACCGGCGGCCGTGGGGGAGGAGGTCGGGGGGCGGCGGAGCTCCGGCACTGACGGTGCCCGGGATCTGCTGCTGGGCAGGGACAGCCCCGCACCAGGAGCTGGGACAGCCCAGGCTCCATCTCGGCTGGTCTCACCCTCCTTGGTGGAACCGAGCTGTGTGCTGATGTCTCCCCGTGCATGGGCTCTCCCCTGGGCGCTCCTCACACTCCGTGCGGGCGGCGAGTCGCCGGCACACCCGGCGTGGGTAGGGTTGTCACACGTGGGTAGCGGGGCTTTGGGAGGAGGAGGAGGAGGCGTGGGAGCGGCGCGGGGCGGTTAAGGAGGCCGGAGCAGGGGGGCTCTCACATACCCGGCGATCTGTGCCGTCAGCCTCCCTCGCTGCCCGGGAGGAACGGGGATGCCCCGTCCCACAGGCTCGGCCCTGCTTTCCACAGGGTCACGCTTCTTCTCCAGAGTGGGCACTCAAGGGGCGGTCGGACGGCCGGGATTCGTGCTGCCCTGCTGAGGCACCCCGCTAGGCCGGAGTTGGCACTGCCCCGTCCGCTGCTTCGCGCCCCGCGAGGCAGCGCCGTTCGCTCCGCACCTGGCGGGAGACGGTGCGGGAGCGGCCACGCGTCGATCTGACCTGCTCGGTGGGTTGTGCGTGTGAGCCTCGCTGACTGCCCCGGAGCGGGTTCTCGTCCCCGTGACGGTGACTTCGCAGTCGGGAGAGGCAGAATTAATTCCCTGGCTTTCGGGCCGTCGTTTCTTCCGCGTGCCCGTGTCCAGGCGTCCTGTGTTCCGTCTTACTGTGGGAGCTCACGCTCACGCAGTTTTAATGGGTCAGATTTTATGCTTTGGTTTTTATCAGAGTTGGCCAAAACAGTAAAGGTGAAAGAGGTGAAATCCATTTATTTCTCATTTCTGAAAGCTTCCAACACTGCGGACTTGTTTGAGGGGATCCTTAGGGAGTACCCTCTTCATTCCTGTACAAGGCCTTTAGCATCCCAGGGTGAATTCCATCATAAACTGAATTAGGAAGAAAATAGGATAGAGTTTGAGGAAAAAACATTGTTGTGATGTTCAGTTATTTTCTGGGCAAGGACCCCTGTCGTGAAGTTCAGAACAGGGGTAGATGCTACTCTGCCTTCTGAGAAGGCTTCAGTTTCTAGCTAAAAACTCTAATCAGAAACTGCCAGAGCGTACTTGTGTGCTTGACTTAACATTTACCATGACACAAAATATTTGTTATCACCATGGAGTGATAATAATTTGGTGGTGGTGAAGTTTGTAGATACTGCCATGTATTTTAAAAAAGTGTTTGAATTGCCTTTTTCAAGTATGGGTTCAAGTGCAAACTATGACTGTAACAGAAAAATAATAACAAATCCTGATTTGTGTTGATAATTCAGCATGCAGTTCTTTTTGCTTTTTATAACTGGAACATTTGTAAAGAGAACTCTTCTACAGGTGTTCTCCAAGAGTGAAAAATGTGCTCGCAAGGATGCACTCTTGCACTGGAGGAGACCCCAGTGCTGTCATATAAAGTTTATAAACATGTAAGCCATCATAAAGTTTAGACATTGTCATAACAGAGAGCAGAACCAGTATTGTGTGACTGAGGCATCAATCATGTTATGCAAATATTGCCAAACTGTAATTTCTGCAGGTAGCTCTCTGGTTTAAATATCTATTACATCCTATAAGCACATGTAGAAAGAACAATCTGATTACTGTTTAAAAAGTAACACAGGGTTATTGGTAAGGGAGTTCTGCAGCCTAAACCTACAAACAATTATGCAGATGCTGTTGGCCCTTAAAACTACTGGCGTTTTAAATTCTGCATTTGTACACATATTCCTCCTGGGATGTTGTTTTTTTCGGTTGGGTTTTTTTTTGTTGTTTCCTTTTTGGTTTTGGTTGGTTGATTGGGAGTTTTTGGTTTTGTTCTGGGTTAAATATACTTGTCCTTTCCTTTGTCTCTAAGTGAGAGTCAACATAATCAAGAGAAACTGAGGAATTAGTTCTACACTAACTGCTTTAGTGAACACAGTAAGCAAGAAAAGAGGCAGTGGGAAGAAATGTGTTTCTCTAGCCCTTAGTATATCTGTGACTGTTTTGGAAATGGAAAATTGTAAAGTCTGTACCCAGCTAACTGTGTTTATGGAACAGCTATGCAGCAGCAGCACTTCACATCTGAATGTCCCCTTCTTTTAAGCTAACACTTTTACAGAGAATAATATGAAGCTTTTACTAGCTTGTCATGCTTCAGTACATGGGGTCCTGTTTGCTATGATTTGTATGTTTTGCTTTGTACTGAGCAAAATGTAAATTGTCAAAGGTTTTATCAGGGACTAGAGTGATCTCTCAGGCTGCTATGGTCAGAAGTGTCCACTTGTATCACATGCTGTGTGCCAGGGAGAGGAGTATCACTAGTTCAGCTGCTGCATCTGAGGACGTCTCAATTGATTTGAGACGCCTGTAATTGTGGAGACTCACATTAACGTCTCAGTTTTTACAGTGACTTGCCATTTCTCATGTGGTAGGATTATACCACAGCTTGAAGAGTGAGGTAGCCTTACTGTCATGGAAGGAAGGAAAGGGTAAAAGGACAAATAAAGTGTTGAACTTTAAGAAACTTTAAAATTCTGACTGTTCTACTCCTTAGATTTTGAAGCAAGTTTTATTCGCCTGATTGACAAAGTGACCAATGGCTCACGGATTGAAATAAATCAAACAGGTGAGATCTGTTTTTTCTGCCTTCTCTGTTCTGGTCTTCCAGGATTTATCAGTTTCTGCAGTGGAATCAAAGTTTTGTCTTGATAGAGGTAGGTGTTCAGATACGATTGACTGAGAAGATGAGAAATAACCAAGTTGACAAGTTTTGTAATAATTGATCCCATGCAAGAAGATCAGTGCTCCACCATAATACAGAGAGCTAACGAAACTCTATTGCCCAAGAATTAACATTAGTATTTTGTTAGGTATGCAGAATTTAATTCTCCTCTGAGCCAGAATGGATTTTTGTAGAAGAAAAAAATTTATCCTCTGCAAAGGCAGACTTCTGAGCCAGACTGCTTGCTCATTCTTGCTTAGAAAAGGGTTAGATTAGAGTGAAAAGTGTCCCACATAAAAATCTCATCTGGTGTGATTTTTTTTTTCTTTTTAAGGATTTGAATGATTATTAGTTGGTCAGTAAAGCAAATTAATTACCATCAGGTATGCTGAGACACCATTGACCTGATGGACTGTTGAAGATTTAGTTTCTGTGGAGGATAATAATTGCTTTTATCAGCATTTTGGAGATTGCTAAGACATCCTTGGTTTTGGGGAGAAGAGGAAAGGAGGAAAATGAAGTGCAGGACAGACAGACACTGCTGTGCATTGACCCATTTATTAGCTGCAGACATGTAAATAGTGTACTGGAAGTGCTACCTTCGTCCCATGTATTCTGCCTCCAATTTGCCCGCATACATTGTTGGAAAGTGTTTTTATGCTGTAGTAGTGGTCAATGTTCTTAAAGGCTCTCGTTGGGTTTGCTGCCCTGGCATCTTCCCCAGGTACTACCTTGTACTATCAACCTGGTCTTCTGTATGGAGGCTCGTTGGAACATGACTGCAGCCCCAGTCGTGGTATTGGCTACTATTTGGAAAGTCTGCTCTGCTTGGCACCTTTCACGAAGCATCCATTGAAGATTGTCTTGAGGGGAGTAACAAATGATCAAGTAGATCCTTCGGTAAGTAATAAAGTTTAAGTATCAGAGGGGGATTTTTTTCCCCCCCCTAAAACAAAAAGACTAGGAAGAAGTGTCTAAAACATGTTGCATTTTTATCATCCCTCACATCCAGAAGTATCCATTATTGCTTCATTAGCAAACTCTCTGAATCAAAGAAGCACCTGCTGAACTGTACCCTCTCTGCACCACACTCTAAACAGCAGTTTGTAATCTACCTTTTGACTTTCAGTTCTGTTCTGCTTCTGTCTTGTTCCGTGCAAACTCCTTTTAAGTGCAATATAAGGCTTTGCCACAGGTTTGGTTCTCATCTTCTCTTAGCATTTAGATGGATTATTTCTCTTACGCGACACACATATTCACTGTATAAAGAGGAAACTGACTTTAAAATTTGAATGCAAAAAGAAAGGAGTCTTTCTCTTCTGTTGGATTTTGGACACAGTCATACCACTGCTGCTGTCAAGCCTTCTTTCTATTAGAAACAAAAGTCACATGGTGATTATGAAACTATAGTAGCAAAAATATGTAATAGCTCTCTGGTTCCTCAGAAAGATGCTAGAAGGTGTGGTAGATAAATGGCTGTGAAATGCTTGCCTTGATTTCTATTACTGCTGATCTGCAGTCCTTTGTTTTGTACCAGTGTTGTTGCAAAAACAAACTGTGGGAGATACGGGATCAAAATGCTGAAGTAATGATTAGTGATTATGCTCTTTTTTATATTTCTCCAAAACCCCCAAACATAAAGCTTTGCTTTTGAATAGTGATTGGAGACTGCCTGTTTTCCTGAGTAGATTAAGGACACATTGTCACCTGAAAAGCTAACCAGTTTAAATGAATACAAACACCTGTGAAGTATAACTGAAGTATAACAGATATTACATGAGTCTCTGACTCCTGCTAGTATTTATGACTTTTCAGCTGTGTTTCTCTGGTTGTTTAAAAAACTCCCTTTTTCACTTGTGGCTCTGTGAGATACTCACATGAGTCAAACGATGATCAAAGTCATACTTCTTAACTTTTTAAGTGTTTATACGGTAATACTATTCGCTAAAATTGGTTTAAACCTGGTTTATGTCTATATAACTTGCCTGAGTAAATGTTAATCCTGCACACCAATAAGGTAACTTTAAGGAGTTTTATAAGTTGTTTTGTATAGCATATGGCTCTGCTGGTTGCTGAGACTAAAAGCATAATTTTAAGTGCTACCCTAATTGATTTGTGTGCTTAAGTAAATGGAGACTTGGTTTTAAATTGATTTGGGCTTTTATTTTTCAGTAGACAGAGGATGTTTTTAAACTGGATGAACAATTATTACCTGTGCTTGTCCAAAAAGGGATGCTTAAATTTGTTTGTTCATCTCTATGCTTTCTGGCTTTCCAAGGAGAAGATGAAAAGGCAAATCAGTGTGAATATAATGTGGGAGTTTAAAATGGGCTAGGTGTTTTCCCTGCTGTTCTTCATGTAAGAACCTGTCTATTTCAAGTTAGTGGGTTGCATTGGGTTTGCATGGCTGTTTTATAAACACATGCAGGTTTTGTTAGCTGGGACCCTACAGGGCTGGGTTGTATAAGAAGCTGACAGAAGCTTCGCCCATATCCAACATAGCCCATGCAAGCTGGTTTCAAAACAAGCTCCCTGCTGGCCACAGCTGAGTCCATCAGTGATGGTCGTAGTGTTGCCTCTAGAGTTACAAGCAGGAGCTGAGGCATTTTTATGAAGGTAGGGAAAAGCAAAGAAATCCTTTATTTTGAAGGTTTTCTGAGCGAACTGCCGCTGAGGGGGGAAGCACCCTGCCCCCACAGCCCAGCACACAAAGCCCAGTGTACAAAACAAAGGATAGGTTCAGGTAAGGAAAAAGGAAAAAATCTCTTCTCTCTCAGTGCGACAGCTCTATATATTATGGTCTAACAAATGAACATAGTTTACAAAGATTCTCCAGTTAAGGGATAGAACTCATGGCTTAAACCGTTGTGGCAGTCTTCTGTTGGATTCTTCTGTTCTCCCTAACCTTTTGGTTTTTTAGTAATCACAGTGGGATAACATGTTCTAACATGTTCTCAACTCTGGAATGCTAGGATGATAAGTGACTCTATTTTGTCTGGGATATAGGGTGTTACTAACCAGGGTTACAGTGGAAAAACGTTACAGGAATTCTAAACTAAACTAAGAAAAAGCAAAAAACCCCTTGGCATCAGTAGCACTGCTAGGATAACAGATTTAAGGAGGAAAACTGGGGGAGTGGAACTGTGGAATAACTTGCAGCCAGAGAGAAGAGTGAGAATATATAAGAGCAATAGCCGTGCAGACACCAAGGTCAGTGAAAGAGAGGAGGAGATGCTCCAGGTGCTGGAGCAGAGATTCCCTTGTAGCCCATGATGAAGACCATGGTGAGGCAGCTGTCCTCCTGCAGCCCACTGAGGTCCACAGCAGAGCATATATCCACCTGCAGCCTGTGCAGGGCCCCATGCTGGAGCAGGCGGATGCCTGAATGTGGCTGTGAACCCATCAGAAGCCTCCTCATGAAGAGAGGAGCCCATGCTGGAGCAGGTTTGCTGACAGGGCTTGTGAACCCATGGGGGCCCACGCTGGAGCAGTTTATGAAGAACTGTAGCCAGTGGGAGGCATTGCATGAGGTAAGTAGCAGGAATATATGTGCAACCTGAGGAGTGTGACCTTTCTCTCATGGTAGCAGTGAGCAGGTAGGCTGACCTGCTGGGTTTTGTGAAATCCACTCTCAGCACTGAGATCCCAGCTTTTACACAGCCTCAAAAGTATTTGTGGGATGTGATCGCTTTGTGGTTTGAGGTTGCTGTTTACCAGAGACCCCCCTGTCAGGAGGACATAAGGGAATATTGTGGATCTCCTGCTTTGGGGAGAGTAAAAGTGGTTCAGGTGAGGAAAGGTGTTTCTAAAGAACATCTTGTGGAAGGAAAGACTTCAGCTGAGTTCAGTGAGGTACAGGTCAGGCCACGTTCTTGAAGTATAGAGTGTGTGTTTACTTTAGTGTTTATTTACATACATTAATAGCCCTCCAGTGGGGTGCAACGGAAAGCTCTTCGATAACTGGCATCAGTCCAAAAGGGTACCTTGGCCACTGAAGTACAGCGTAACGTGCACTTGTTCCAAGTGGCACCATGGTGACATTATTACTAATAATATTATGCATATTATTATGTGTATTATTTGACACTGTGTATGCGCCGAAAAGATATCCGCAGGTGAAATCAGGGATCAAAGCTATAGGTTGGTGTTACAGGTTTATTCAGGCTGCGTTTCAGCCGTCCTCGCACACGGTGCCCTGGAGAGAACTCAACGCCCCAGCCTCGCTGCCTGCATATCCAAGGATCAGCGCAGCCACAGTACTCTTATCTCCTAACGGTAAAGGAATGCACTTCAAAAACAACCCCCAGTGAGAAAGAACAGCGGTGTCTGTTCCCACAGTATCGTCTACTGTCTTTTCTAATAGATAGATGGGCCTTGAACCACCTAACAAATCTGCTCAACTCCTCCTCGCCTAGCTTCTTCCGCAGGGCTTCTTCTAATCCCTACACACTGTAACAGATTACCCAGGGAGGTTGTGGATTTTGAATCCCTGCCAGTGTTCAAGGCCATCCTGGTCTAGGGGAAGGTGTCCCTGCCCATGGCAGTGGTGGGTGAGACTAGATGATCTTTAAGGTTCCTTCCACCCCCATAGTTTTGTGTGATTCCATGATAATATTGCACGGCATTGTTACTGTGAGTGGTATATCCTTAATGTGTGAGAGGAATGCTACTTTGCTTGCACTTGTCGGGAAGAAATAAGCCTTTGGAATACTAGCCAAAACTGTTTGTTGGCAGCGTGCACTTGCAGTATGTTTTCCTGTACAGTCACTGGTGAGACCTGACCTTGGGCAGCTTGTGGAACCAGCCATATGGGACTGGGTTGAGGCAGTTTTAAGTTTCTCTGAATAGTTGATTATGCATGCAGGGGGTGTCTTTGTAAAGTGCCTTTTTGAAGGGAATGGAGGTGAAACGCAAATGATAGCTCCTATTTTCCTTTCCTTCTCTATGTATTGTTATTCTGGCAGATAGCTATAGCTGCAGTAACCTGTTTTAGAATAACCATTCTTTGTGTTTGCAAGTGTTGAAGGTTTTTTACTATGCCATGGGACTTTGAGTTCAAATGACTTATGCTGACATGAGACTAGCCTATGAAGCTTTGGCTTAGGAGTAGTAATCTGCACTAATCAAAATTCAACAGTTGTCTGTAGAAAACAAGTTTTTCCTACTGAGTTTTCTTCCTCCTGCTTTTCTTTTTTACTTGCTAAACTCTGTTTTTAATCTTCCTTCTCCCAGTCTAGTCCTTTTTGCACAAAACAACAATATATGTGTGGAAGGGCTAAATGATCTGTGCAATCCTAATGGATATGCAGGCAGCTGATGCTTTTCCCTTTCTTAGGTAGCCGTGTGCTACCTAGGTCTCTCTCTGGGTTTTTTGTTTGGATTTTTTTTTTCATCTTTGCACTGGATAAGGGATTCTAAAAATTACTTTTTCTCCTTTTCTTCTTTTTGACTATTGTAGATTTCTTTAAGGGGAAATGATTTGCATTTACACAACTCTGTCAATAATGTCGTGGTTTTGCAAGACCTGGTTTTTTGGTAGCGGGGGGGCTGCAGGGGTGGCTTCTGTGAGAAGCTGCTAGAAGCTCCACCACCATGTCCTGCAGGGCCAATGTCTGTCTGGCTGCAAAGATGGACATGCCACAGGCCAATTAGAAGTGGTAATGCCTCTGTGATAACAGATTTAAGAAGGAATTCAAAGTAATTCTGGCGTGCAGCTAAAAATTGCAGCGAGGGAGGAGGAGGATGTGAGCTAAAAGACCAACATGGAGAAGCATCCAGGCCAGGTCAGAAGAAGATACAGCAGGGCCAGAGTCAAGATTCCTCTGCAGCTGGTGGTGAGACCAAGGTGAGATGGGATGTCCCCCCTTGTAGCCCATGGAGGAGCACGGGAATGCAGAGCCCCCCTTTAGAGATGCTGGAGCAGGGGGATGCTTAAAGACTGCAGCCTGTGGAGGAGTGACCCACGCCGCAGCAGTTTGATCCGCTGCTGCCCGTGGGATGGACTTTGGACTTTACTTTCCAAAAGGGGACCCCACCATTCACCAGGGGAAGACTCCAATCCTTGAGAATATGAAGACCTGGCCTAACCTTAAAAAAAACCCTAATTCTCTGTCTCCCTGCGTCGTTTGGGTAGGAGGGAAGCAGGGAGGGGGAAGTGAGGGGGGGGAAGAAAGAAGGTGCTTTTCCCACAGCTCATATTGTGTCTCAAGTTTTTCTTCTTCTTTTTCTGGTAGTATAATAAATGTAGTTTTCATATTTTCAAGTAGTTTGCCTGTTTTGCTTGTGATTTTTTTTCCTCTTGAAGATCTTAATCACAAACCTCATGGATGCTATGAATTTTTTTTCCTTCCCTCTCCTCTGTCGGGCTGCGAGAAGGGGGAGGAAGTCTGGGAGCCTGGGGAGTTCCTGGCCTCTGGCTAGGCTCAGACCAAAACAATAAGCAGTATCTTTGGGACTTAACATGTTGTTGTCATTTGTGGTGAGATACACCCTCAGTTTTATGATGCATTTACTTTGGTACAACTTGGTGTTGTGTTGTCTGTTCTGGAAATGGAATAACTGCCCTTTAAGGGGAGCTGAAGGATGGGGTTTATGGTTGAGGGTAGAAAAGAAGCTAGAAAAATGGGTTTACATCTCAGTTCAGCTTCTGTTTTGTGATTTTCAGTGAAATACTTCACATCCTGCCCTACTTCCCACTTGTCTGTGAAGCAGAGTAGCCTTTTCCCATTCTTCAAATACTGCTGATTGCCTTCTCTATTTAGGTTGCAAAATTGGAACAGTCAGTCTCTTATTATTTGTCTGTCTGGTACCTGTAAGTATTATGTCTGGAATTTGTCTGAGGACTGAAAACTATGATAAATCTTGATGTTTTTGGAGTTTTTAACCTACACAGTGGAGCTTTTCTTTTTTGCTGGTATGTTTTGTTTCATAAGGAGAAATGTTGTGTAATTTTAATGAAAACCAGATCAGCTTGTTAAAACTTCTGCCAGTGGTATTCACATGTGTCTCTGTTTGTGCACATGCATGTTAGTAAAGGCTTTGCTCCAAAAATCAAATTTGTATGATTAATGAACACTACGGAAGGGCCAAATCAAGGTAACCTGGCTGTAAAAAACGTAAATTTCATAAGTATAAAAAGTTAAGCATTGGCTTACAGATTTAGTTTTTTTAATGAAGACATTAATATATTGATACTACCATTGAAAACAACACCAAATGCCTCTCTGTAAGAAAGGAAGTATGTGGTCCAGCAGGATTTGAAGAATGAGAACTGCAACATACACTCGTAGTTCCTCAGGTACCTCTAACAGAATGTTCACAGATTTGTAGGTGAGGTATGTGCTACAACTTTGTCAATGGCTTGCACTCTCTGCAAAGCAAAGAAAATGAAGAATTGTGGATTCTGGCTGAAGGCATGGTGCTTTTTATCTGCCTTCTCAAATGCTGTCTACCTCACACCTGTTTCCTTCATCTGAATTTATTTTCTTTTTGGTCGTGCTGTCCTGGTCCCGTGTCTCTGAAGCTGTTTGTCTTGGGTAACCCCCTGTGCTGTTGCACTGATAAATAATTTTTTTCACTTTTGGCAATGCTCCTGAAGTTTCAGAAGAGGGCAGTCACTGTAGTCTTAGGTCAGCAATTAGGAAGAACAATGGCAAGGATAATTCTGTTCAGACCTGGACCTGGTGAACACCCAGCTTAAAAGGGAGTACATTAATGATATGTTGCCCACTTTAGAAAGCTACCTATAAGCTTCTGTTTCTCAGAAACCGGTAAAAAGAACTTGTTGACAGAAGAATAATCTTTTTGCCAAATCAAGGGCCTGCTCTTGCAGTGATGATTGAAAGAATGCAGAGGTTCTTGCAATAATTTATTTAGCTGTAGGAATTTTTTAGTAATGACAGAAGATTATTTTTTCAATAACAGAGAAATGTTCAGAGAAATGTTTCAATGTTCAGAGAAACAAGTAAGCTGTTTTAGCTGAACCATAATGGAATTCAAAATCAGGCAGAGGAAGAAAGCCAGAATAGAAAATTCCATCTGCCAGTAGTTTGTTCTAGAAAATTTTTTTAGTAATAATGTACTGTGGTAGTCTAAGTAGCTGAAGCTCTCTGTCCTGCATTCCCGTGTCTTCCCATACAATACCTTTTACGGAAAAGACTTGTCTTTATTAGTCACCTCATAAAGTAGTGATTTTTAAATTACTGACTAGTGTAACTTCCAATAAACAGTATGCTTTTTAAATTCTATGTTCCACAGGTTGATGTCCTTAAGGCAACAGCTCTACCCCTTCTGAAGAAGTTTGGAATTGATGGTGAAAGTCTGGAAATCAAGGTAAGACAGTTTGTTCCTTTCTTTTCTAATATGTGTTGAAATGATACTTTTGCGGTACTTCACAGGGCCATATGCTTACTGTTGATTTCTGTCTCTAATAGAGAACTAGTTGTGGCTACACATATTTTTAAAATAGCCCCTTGTGCTTGACATGTTTTAAATGGCATACCAGCCACACAGTGATTGGAGTATGAGAGATGAAAAGGCTATGGATAGAGAGGGTAAGCAGAAAGTAGTGACTTTTCTTAGTCTCCAAAGAAACCTTTTTGCTTTTTGTTGCTTTTCAGTTCATTTATTATCTTTTTATTTCTACTTGTTCATTCTGCCTCATACTGGGTGCTAGGGAGTAGAAATGGAATCTTTAACCTTTGTCTCAGGGGGGGGTTCGGTGCAACTCAGCACTGGGCATGCCGTGACCTTCCGGGATAGAGAGTGTCCGGCAGAGAACAGCTCTTCCAGGGGTGTTGGCAGATCTCCCTGGGCGACAGGCGATTCCAGCAAGTGTAGCAGCTTCTCTGCTACAAGTGATTTCAGCTCTTGTGATTTCAGCTCTTTGTGAATTCAGCTCCTTGTGAAATCGCCCAAGGCAAACACGGGGACAGAGAGACAGGAGCCTCGCACGGCAGTTCCGCAGAGGTAGCCTTTATTGTCCGAGCACCCTGCGAAGGGGAGGCCAGAGGCGAGGCTCCCTGCTTTCAGGGGTAGAAGCCAGGCTTTTTATGGGAAAGGTAGGGGGTGGGATAGAAACCAGTTGGCCAACAGGGCACAGGCTATTACCATGAAGAAACAAGGCATGTTGGGATCTCACCCTGACCCAGAGGAAGGTAGCTTATCTCTGACTTCTCCAGGGGAGTGCAACAGGCTCCTGCTTTGAGGTCTCTCAGCCTTCCACAAACCTTCTTCACCTGTAGGAGAGCTGCTTCTATGTTTAGGTGATTGAGGTTTACTTCCAATTTGGAAAATACAAGAGGAAAGCTTTCCTTAAAGACTATGGTCTTCAGAAGCCCAGTAAACCTGGATGTAGAACAACCTTGGGTTTGGTTTGGTTTTTTTTTTTAGGTTGGAGAAAGAAATGGTAGCTTTTCACAGTTAAGAACACACATGAAATGTGTGGAGGGCCTGGCTACACTACTGGGGCCTGCTGGTGCCTTGCTCTGACAAGCCTCATCCGCCGGGTGCTTCTCCCAACCTTACCCACAGCCCAGGTGCCCATGTCATTGTTCTGGCACTGTCAGCCTCTACTTCTGTGACCTGGCAGCAGGGCTGGCCTCCAGCTCCCCACAGCCCTGCCCTATCTGGCCATGGGCCCCCTGAGCCATATGCTGTCATAGGCCCATGTCGTAACTCCGTCCTTGCTGGTGTTGGCTTGGAGTGGTGGGACTGGGTCAGGCTAGACAGATCTGTTTGTGGGAATGAGTTCCTTCTAGTCCCCCTACCTACAGAATCACAGAGTATTCTGTGCTCCCTTACAGGAAGGGACTTGTAAGGATCATCAAGTCCAACTCTCAAGTGAATGGCCCATATAGGGATCAAAGCCACGACCTTAGCATTATTAGCATCATGCTCTAACCAGTTGAGCTCAAACACTTCTAGTCTCTTCAGCAGCAAGGTGGAGATTTGCTACTGGAGACCAGTCTTAAGCCAAGGTTGTTTTGGTAAAGATGGGTTTTGTTTGGTTTTGCCTTGTTTTCTATTGAGAAGCTATGCGTCATTCTACTTGAGAGAAAAAAGAAATCAGTGTCTGCTTTTAGTTTTGGTGCAAGATCCATTTCTGCCTTTAGGATGTCTTTTTCTTGTGTATGTTCCCATAATATCACTACTTAAAACATTTTATTGTATATGAAATAGAAGTGTAAATTTTAGGTATGTAGGTACATTCTTTGCACTCTTTACTGACTTGCTTTTTTCCTCCATTATTCTTTCTAGATCAACCGAAGAGGAATGCCTCCCAAAGGGGGTGGAGAGATACTGTTTGCTTGCCCAGTGAGAAAGGTCTTGCAGCCTATTCAGTTCATAGACCCTGGAAAAATCAAGCGCATCAGAGGAACTGCGTATCCTTTTTGTTTGTTTGTCTATTTTTGCACTTGTAAATGAGTTTGCTTTAGAAAAAATAAGTATCCTAACTTGGAAGTCACAGAAGTGCACCCCTGTTGCTGAGCATGTATCTAGATAATACAGGGTAACATTATGCAGAGGGATCAAACTAGATTTCAGGACAGTGTCTCAAAACAGCTGTGTTCAAAAACATTGCTGGTCAAAAAGCATCTGTAGGCAAGTGAATACATTTAAAATGAACAGCACTATTTAAAATCTTTTCAATAGCAAGAAAAAATACCTTCCATCACATAATGTAGCAGCACTGAAAGAAATCTTACCTTATGTCTAAATTCAGGAGTAAAAAATACAGTTTTGTTATGCATTGAATAGGTGACATCTTGGCAGTTAATGATGTAAGATGGGACCTTAAATCTTAGTTCAGTTTACACCTTCCTGTACACACTGAGCTTTTTGGTGTGTTTTGAAAGAAAGTTCATTGTCTGTTCACCTTTGGTAGCACTATTGCAGATGGAAGTGGAGAAGGTTTTACTTCCACACAGAGATAAGGGCACAAAATATTGTTGTGAACTCCTCACTTTTTCAAACAACTGCACATCTAGTTAATGCTTTGGATAAACATTCTTTTGGGGTTTATTTTTCTCTTTGTATGGTGTCCATCATGAACCTGTTGTCATTGTAGGAAGACTGAAATCCCTTACAGGAAACTGTCTTAAGCAGTGGCCAACATGTAGTTTAATTTGTGATTGAGAGTCCCAAACATGATCTGGCATTGTTTACTCAAAAGGAAAGCAGGAAATGAGGTCTAGTTTTCTGCCAGAGGTGTAGACTTTCAACCTATTTCTTCTTTTGCTTTATGGCATACTGTCGTACCTGTGTGTGAGAACTGGATGTTTTGACTACCTTTTCAAATTGCAGCATTTGGGTAACTGCAGTATTGCCAAGCAAGAGCAGTATTACTGGATGCACATGCTGTAGAACAAAAAGGAGGCTGCTCATGCTTTTGGTGGTGGTTGCCATGGTCTTTTGATGAAGAAAGTAATTTTCTTATGCCTCCATTCCCCTCTGTAGTAAGTAGTTGTATCTGTTTCTGTGTGGAGGAAGCAATGATCATGGCTTTACTGCTGTTGTTCTAAAACTCTGCTGTGTTTTCCCTAGTGATCTCTCTGTAGCTGTGTCATTAAATGCCACAGCACCATTCTGGGCCATTTTTATTGGTTTTGACTGATGTATGGGAACTTCTGAACTTCTACTTTCCTATAGGTTTGCCTGGGCTTTTTCTCAGGGATACAGGTTTGCCTTTAGTAAGCCTGGTCAGAGGCAATCTCGTTTTAGTTTAACCACTAAGTGGTGCTTCAAGACAATAGAAAACCAAACACTGGTGAGGATAAGTCCTTAGGTCTTTTTCTATGTGTATTTTTGTCCCTTCATGATTCATCTGAGCAACTCTTCCTTACAGCTGGGGAGATTGTACTGCAGCAACCTTTTATAGTAATCTAAAATGCTGAGTGCATCAAATGTGCAAAACAACCAATTTTCACATTATTATTTAATGATTTTGCTCCTAAAGTCTTAAAGCTTTTGGTTTGCCTAGTCTACAAGAGATGCTATAGAAACTTGTAGAAAAGGACATTCCTATCTACCCACTGGGCATTTTGAGGGTGTATTTCTCTGCATTGCTACATGCAGAGAATGCGCATGCAGATGAGTGGTTAAATGTGCAGAGAATGAGTCTGCATTATAGTTGGGATGAGATTTGGAGCACAATGTGCTTTGTGCATTTGAAGATTTGTGGGGAATTTCTCTGAAGCAGCACGTGAGTACAAGAGCAGAAAGGCAGTTCATCTCTCATGTGTTGGGGTGAGCAAGAAGGTGGTAATTTCTTCCTTCCTGGAACATTCAGATGCTGAGTGACTAGAGAACCAGTGAACTTGATAGCCTCAGAGCACTGCAAACTAATTTTTAGATAGCAAAGATACTTTCCTTAGAGCCTTTTAAAAATTATTTTTTTCATTAAAGCCTTTGTCTTTAATTTCTTATTCA